>PVHX01002143.1:0-125077 GCA_004024805.1 Geosciurus inauris | reverse complement strand
CAGCATACTTTAGAGACACATGCATATCCATGTTTATTGAAGCAGAATTCACAATAGTCAGGCTATACAATCACTCCAGGTAGTCAGTAACAGATGAACAGATAAAGAAAATGTGGTATATATACGCAATGGAGCTTTATTCAGCCATAAAGAAGAACAAAATGATGTCATTTGTAGGAAAGTAGATGGAATTGGAACGATCATGTCAAGCGCAATAAGCCAGATTCAAAAAGAAAAGTACCATGTTTTATCCCATATGTGGAAGCTAGTGGGGAGAAAGAGGATTGGGATGTATACATAAAAAAACAAAATAAAAGGGTATCATGAAAGTAGAAGGATATCCAATAGGATAGAAGGGTATCTGGGTTTGGGAGGAAGGGAGGTATCTGGGAGTGAAATTGATCAAATGATTTATACCAATAATCCACAGTGAAACTCACTGTATAATTAATATGCATCAGTCAAAAAAATTCACATCTGTTTTTCTTAAAAATACTTTTTATGCCCATTCTTTCCTCTCCACCACATTCTGTGTCTCTACTGTATTGAGTTTCCATAGGAAGAAATATGCTTATATTAGTCAACCCACACACACACAATTTGCAACAAGTTTCACTAAAAGCTTATCCTTATTATATGTGATATACTCTAAGACTGTCTTTTCTCTCTCTCTCTTTTAATAGATTGCAATGTGCCAATGGGTACAACTTTAAACCTGAAAAACCCAATCTACTATAGCCACCTCTCTGACCATTAATTCATCTTCCATACCCTCACTTATCCTCATAATATTACTCTTCTGCTTAAAACACTAAAATGGTTCCCTCTGCCCTATCTGAAATAGAAAGAAAAAAAAGAATTTTATGTGTATGATTATTGATTCACTCAGTAAATATTTATTGAGATCCTACCATATGCTAGGCACTGATAGATGGGTTAGGCATGATTCCTGGTGTAATGGAGTTTACATTAGTCATTATGTATTTCATATTATTTGAGTGCTTCTATCCATCTCTATTAATTCTCTTCCTTCTTCTCCTCAACTTATACCACATTGCTATAACCACTCTCATCGGCACACAGGTTCCAGAAAAAGCTACACTCTTTCATAGAGTGTGGCTGTCAGATCTATGATATTTTTGTCTGGCCAGAATGTCCTTCTCTCCTTTAATCAGATCACAGATTCCTTCTCAGCCTTCAAGAACCAACTCAAGTGTCTCTTACAGAAGAGTTCCCTGGCTTCCTTTCCTCACGCCTTCAGTTCACTCATATCTCTTGCCATCAGTGAGTGCT
This sequence comes from Geosciurus inauris, assembly GCA_004024805.1. Lineage (NCBI taxonomy): Eukaryota > Metazoa > Chordata > Mammalia > Rodentia > Sciuridae > Geosciurus > Geosciurus inauris. The sequence goes on along the minus strand of PVHX01002143.1, from coordinate 123,784 downwards.
CATCACACTGTGCTGTGGTCATTTAAGATGGCAGTCTTCCCTAGACTATGAGTTATCTTTGTCTCCACAGCAAAGTTTATTGTTCACAGAATAAATGTATGAATGTGTGCTCTAATTTTGCATTGGTCCCTAATGCCATTACACTGATTACTTGATGTTTTTAAAACATACATTTTTCTAGATTGTAAAGTAAGTATATATTTGAGAACTTTCTTTTTAAATTCTGAATTCAACATATGGATGTTTTTCTTCATTAAAAATTAGCTCAGCAGCAGCCAGTCTGACTTGGGATATTTGTCTTGAAATTGATCCAATGAATATTCTCAATTTCAATAACTACTCTGGCAAGAAAAAGCACACAGGATTTCCAAAATCAATACATTAGGTCAGTGTCTGCAGTGCAGCACAATTCATACAGGCAACTCAGTGTTATCCCATGTGTTTCCATTTCTCAATGCTAATCACTTTTGATTTGAAGATAAGCTGTCAGATGCCATGAATCTATTCACCATCTCCCACCACTCCTACAGAAGGCTTTGCTGTCTCCTTTTCAAATAACTTCAGGAAGTTTTTGCAGAGTAGGATGACTTTTTAAATAAGAAACTTTTAAATAGGCTTTAAACAGTCATCATTATGTAAGAGTAATATAGAACACATACTGAATTCACACAGAGATTCTCTAAAGTTCTATGTCCACTTTACCTTTCATCGTGTTTCCAGTAAGACTCAGATTTCCCAATTCTACTTTTAGGTCCCATTTAACAAGGGAAGTCTCCTATTTTCCTAAATTCCATCACTATTAAATGTTTGGATTCATTCCCCCTGCTACCAACCTAACTCAAATCTGCGTAGTCTGAGGGGATTCTGAGACCAGCTATGGTTCATGGGCAATTTCTCAAACTCTTGCAGTTTCTTCATGTCAAAAATGAAGACATTCAGACCTATGTATGAGGGTAACAGGAAAGATGAATGAGAGAGTATGCATGAGTGGAGCCTGGTGCAGGGCCCAGCATCATGCAGATGCTAGCTAACTCTAAGGAACTTTCCTCTTCTTTTCCATCTTTCTCCTTCCCCAGTTCTCCTCTCAGAGAACACACAAGTCACAGCAAGACTCATCCTGAAATATGCATGTGATCTCCTTAGTCTCCTCCTCAAATTCCTCCAGAGTTCCCCACACCTTAGGATGGTGATTTTCCAAGTGGGATCCATGGAATGGTAGCACCTAAAAACTGATGAGAAAGGGAAATTCTTAGGCCTTATCTCAGACCCCTGAATCAGAAACCATGGGCGAAGGTAAGGGGGACCAATAATGTTCTCATAATCCCTACAGTTGATTCTAGGTTTTCATAAACCCTCCAGCTGATTCTGACGTGTGCTCTAGTTTGAGAACTGCTGCCCAAGGGACAAAGTCCAGTCTTCTCAATCTGGGATTACACAGCTGCTACGAAACAATTTTCTTGCACTCACTTTTCCAAACCTCCTCTAAGGAGAATTTATTATCTTCCAAACCTACCATTTACTTTTCCAACTCAAAGATACCACTCTCCTATTGTCTCTTTCCCCGTGTATAACACCTCTCCTATCCTACCCTGCTTAAATTTCATTCTTAATTCTTTCTGGATGATCCCAGTCTTTGGAATTTTTTCCCTTTCATTCCAATTATTTATGAATATTTATTTAGGTGATAATCTGCAGAAATCCCAAAATGCACCTGGCCAATTATATTTTTTAAATCAAGAAAATGCACTTAAAATAAAGATTTTTGGCCTGTGTTGCAGAAAATCCTATCTTTTTAAGAGAAAAGCACTGTTCCACAAGGCAACAAGCAGTTGAGTGCCAAGTTTCAAGGGCTCACTAGCAATTTCCATTTCAAATATACAGGTTTTATTTCATCATCTTCAAATTTATCAGTGATCTGTATTTCTTATAATTACATAACTTTCCATGTTTTCTTTCTCCTATTAAAATACAGCACTTAAAAGGGCCGTTTTTTTTTTAAAATCTATTTTCCTGAATGCAAAATAGAATTTAGTGATTACTATCTAAAATAATATTCCGGACATTGTAGACAGGCCCACAAGATTTAAGTTCTCCCAGAAACTTGATTTTCCACATACTCGTTAAAGTTCCATTAATCTGTTTGTTTTCCAAAATATATGTATTAGAGCACAGCTTTTTCATTTTTCAATGAGAAATATATATTTGAAGACAGAATGTCCTCTGCTGGAAGACATCTAGCGCTGCCTGGGCACAGTATTCGACAGAACCTAGTTACTGCTTGTGACTTTTAGTCAGAACTCTTTTTATATCCTAGACTTTATCTCCCACAAAATGTGTTAATTTCACTCTTCGGTGGGCTGTTGCGCTTTTCTCCCACACAGCAAGATCTGGTGGCCACAAAGGAAAGCTACCTTGCCAAAGCTGTCTTCTTATGGCACAAAACTGCCCAAGATGACGAGAATTTTAAAACAATATTCACGAGGCCTTTCTTTTCCATGGAAAAAAGGAACTTTCCCTTCGAATCCATCTGCCGACCCCTGCTGGTCCACATGTCCCCCCAATCCCACATCATCCCATCAAGCAGCCTCCGTCTCCTGCCCCCAATCCTCCAGGGGGCGCCCCCAACGCCGGGACTGACCCCAAGCTGGCAGCCTGAAGACTCTCCAGCCCCGACTCCAGCACGACTCGCGCACCCGCGCCCCGACTCACCCTCCCGAGGCCACGGACGTGCTGCCCCGCCCCTTCCGCCCCTTCTTCCCGCCCCTTCCGCTGGGCCGTGGCGCGCAGGCGCATCGGCGGAGGCAGGCGCGGGGCGGGTTCTGACCCTGGTCTCCGCGACGTGGCCTAGGAGTTCCGCTGTGTGGTGGCGGTTGCGTGAGGGCGCTGGTGTGTGCTCTGGGGAGGAAGCCCGAGGAAAGCGTGGGTGTTAGCGTCTCTTACGGTAGCTTTTGCTTTTCTCTGGGCCTAGTTTGAACCTTCCGCCCCCGGCGTTCGACGACTGCGTGCCCCCAGTCCTGGGCTGGTCCTTCGCCCAGCCTTGGGTCGCAGGCCGAGTCCCAGCTCGGGTCTCGTCCCGCCCCCAGCGGCCGCTGGAAGCCTTTTGCACATTTTTTCCCTATAAGCCATAACGTGGGATAGGGAGCGAGACACGTAACGATTGGCAAACGGGTGCAGTAAGATCTCACTCTGCAAAGCAGTTGGCAACCTGTTAGAATAAATGCTCAGTGTCCAGCCAAAATACAGTTTAAATTTTTAAACCATGACATGGTTTTCAATAGCTGAAGGACTCACTTTTTTTCTTCTCTTAAGAATCGTCCATTCATATTAATATTTTTTAACATGCACCAAACGCAAGGAAGCTGCACTCACTACCACAACTGTCCCCTCGGGAAGTCCCGGGGGAGAAGGGAGGATATAGCTGAAATGGAAATGAAAATGAGCAAGCCTATTATTTGCCATCTCACTGCTGGGCAGAGTGGTAACCGATGTTTTTCAAAGCACATTAAATGCTGTTAATAGGTAGTAAAATTTGTATACAAATGTAGGGTTTTTTAGGGAAAACTTATTTTCCTAAATGTTTGCTGTAATCTGGTAAAGATAGCATCTATGAGCAATAGAGTCAAATTATGTCAAGTAGAAATGCTCGAGTAGAAATGCGTACTGTAATTAGTATCTAGAACCCAGACCTCTATCCTCACATGTAATTTGCATAATTGCATGCGATTGGAAAGGTTTAGGCCTTCTCAACTATTTGATTTAGAATGCTTCTTATTAGACATAGAACAATAAAGAAAAAAGGATTATTGGTCTTCCTTATCATCTTCATTACTAGTCTTACTATTAGACTATAAGACTGCCAGCTTTTACCCCAAAGAGTAATTGCAGACCCAAGAGCAATCAGGGTATAGAAAATTTAAAACAAATCTAAATGAAGTAGAAGATTGAGTGGAGAGATTGTGGAAGGGGTCAGACCTCATCTCAAAGTTCAGCTGCTGAGCACAAATATAGTAAGGAAGGGCAGTTTACTTTTGTTTCTTTAAGCTTGAGCTTGCTCATCTGTACAATTTTCTTTCTTTTTTTGATAAAGGTTTAAGATTTAGAAAAGATCAGTTTGCATTGTCTTAGTAAATGAGGAAGTTTGTTAATTTAAAAACAGTGTTTAATCCTTATCTCCATTTTATTGTACAGACTAATAAAATACCAATGCATGTTGCTTTTAAAACTATTCAGGTATTCCTGAAATTGTTCCATGGAGTCATTCCTTTCCAAAATGTTAAAAAACTAACATCACCAATATTGGAGAAAACATGAACCTGTTTCTGAGACTAAGAAGTACATCTGTGTAGCATTCTTCCCTAAATGTTTAGTCAGATCTCATCGAGAGGCAGCATTTCAGGTGAACTTAAAATGTGACCCATTTGGACTTCCCAATAATGTCAGTATCATGAAAGACAAGGAACAATAGCAGCAAAGGGGACAAATCTATATTTAAGGCAACTGTAAACTATTCTGGGTAGAATTAAGGATTTAAAAAATTTAAGTATGGGGGCTGGGGCTGTAGCTCAGTGGTAGAGTGCTTGCCTAGCATGCGTGAGGCCCTGGGTTCGATCCTCAGCACCACATATAAAAATAATAAATGAATAAAATAAAGATTCATCAACAACTAAAAAAATTAAAAAAAAAATTTAAGTATGAAGCATAATATATTATTGACTTAAAATTTCTAAGGAATAATATTGGTAATGATTTTAGAAGAATCCTTTTGTTTTTAGGAGATGTATGTTCAGGCACTTAGGACTGAAATTGAAATGTCTGCAGATTTCTTTCAGATAATCTAGACCAAAAAAAAGTATGTGGAGAGAGAAAATAGGGCATTGTGTTAACAAGTGGTAGTTCAAGTTACTAACAAATGTGGGATTTTTTTAACTTCTATAAGTTTGAAATTTTACAAAATAAGCTGGGAACAAATTGTATTAGCAATTATTTAATAAAACATGTTTATTTCTAAGAATAAAAATTTCATCTCTGTGATAGTTTTCTTATAATCTGACATTAACAAATGATTCATGTCTAAGAACTATAGGAATCCACTTGAGAAATGACCTCATTCTTAAAGGCATGATATTTAATGTACACTGAGGCCATTTATCAACTAGAGTAATGTTAATGTATGTCATTTGATAATCACTGCTTCATGCAGTGTTTGTTGCATTAGAAATTTAACATAATGAATTCTTATAATCTATTGACAAAATTACAGCTTTTAAATGTCCATTCATTTCAATAAATATTTATTGCATGGTTATGAGGTGCCAGATACTTTACAGGTTCCAGGACACCCTGAGGATACCAAAATCCAAACATGCTCAAGTCCCTTATATAAGATGACATAGTATTTCCATATAACATGCACGCTGTGTATTTTAAGTCACATTTAGATTACTTATAATACCTCGTACAATGTAAATGCTATGTAAAGACTATTGTTTATGGAATAAATGACAAAAAAAGCATGTGTGTACATTCAGTACAGGTGCAGTTTTTTGGATACAGAGGGTTGATTGTGCTATTCTGGAGATACAGCTGTCACTGACACTGTTCTATAAAGTCCCTGCTCACACAGAGCTTACATTTCGGATATGAGGAAAGCAGAGTCAAATAAGCAAAGGTCTGTGCAGTGGTGTATACCTATAATCCTATGGTTTCCTGAGACTGAAGCAGGAGGATCACAAGTTCAAGTCTATACTGGGCAACTTAGTGTGACCCTGTCTCAAAAAATAAAAAAGGACTGGGGATATAGCTCTGTTGTAGCATATCCCAGAGTTCAGTACTACAAAAACAATAAAAAGAAGCAAATGTATATCAAATGATAATTGCTATGTAGAATAATGGACCAGGGTTTAAAGGTTAGTGCCAGGTAATACTGGGCCTATACTATACACAGGGTGAGCAAAGAAGGCCTCTGAGAAAGTGATATTGGAGCAGAGACCTGAAGAAAGTGTAGTGAGTTGACTAAGGAAAGAACATGCTATTTTGAAAAAAGGGATGGCAAATACTGAGGTTCAAGAGCTGTTTTGCCTGTTTAAAGAACAGCAAGGAGACCAGAGTAGGTGCTACAAGCAAAGGGGAAAGAGTGAGAGGTAGGACAAGGAGTAATCCAGAGTTGGATTATATATTGCACTCAGATACGTTTTAGCTTTCTTTCTCAAGTAAGATATGGGAAGTTCTTGGTATAATGCTAGAGCATGGTAACTATTCTTATTGTTAGTTGTATTCGTTTCTTATTACTGCCATAAAAAAAATTGCCACAGATGTGGTGGTTATGGTTAAAAAATGAGGTGTCCCTCCAAAAACTCCTGTGTTAATGCAGGAATGTTCAGAGGTGAAATGATTGGATTGTGAGGGCTGTAACTTAATCAGTCCATCCTAGTTTGAATGGACTACCTGGGTGGCGATTGTAGGCAAGTCACTGGAAGGATGCCCTGGAAGGATTCATTTTCCCTGCAGCCCCTTCCCTTTGCCTCTCTGCTTCCTGGTCATCCTGAATGGAGTCATTCCCCACCACACCTTTTCGCCATGGTGTTTTATCTCACCTTGGGCCCAGAGCAATGGGATTTGCCTACCATGGACGGAATCTCTGAAACCATGAACCAAAATAAACTTTCCTTTCTCTGAGTCACCCCTGAGAGGTATTTTGGCCCCAGTGATGAAAAGCTGAATAAGGCAGTGGTTTAAAAGAACACAAATGTATTATTTAACAGTTCTGTAGGTCTGAGGTCCAACATAGACCTTGGGGGACTGAAGTCAAGGGTGTTCCTTTCTAGAATCATAGGGGGAATATTTCTTTGCCTTTTGCAACTTCTAGAAGCCACTCATGTTCCTTGGTTCATGTCTTTCTTCCTCCATCTTCAAAGCCAGTACCATTAGTCAAAGGTTCTCCACTTTTACGTGTTGGTGTGATTAAATTGAGTCCACCTAGGTAGTCTCAAGACAGTCTTCCCATCTCCAAGTCTTTAACTTTAATCACACCTACAAAGTCCCCTTTGCCTTGCAAGGTAACCTGTTCACAGGTTCTGATGATTGCAGTGTGGAAATCTTTGGGGACAGGGGCATTCTCTGCCACAGTCCAAATAGTTCACCAAGATTCATGTCTGTTCTCATGCAAAATCCATCCACCCCCCCCCCCCCAAAACTCCCAATTCTCATGCATTACAGCATCTCATCTAAATCTTAAAAGTTCCAGATTAAAGGTAGGGATGGTCAAGGCTCTGAAACTATGAAACTAGAAAATGAGTTTTCTGCTCTCAAAATACAGTGGTTGAACAGGCATGGGATAGCAGTTACAGCCATCCCCATGCAAATGGAATAAAAGGAATTACTAGCCTTAAAATAATTTCCTAGTCTAATCAGACAATCTCTACTAAATGTCAATAATCCCTTTGGTTCTTGGTTCTACTCTCTGAGCAACTGGAATGGGAGCATGGAGGTCTTTGAGGGGTCATTATTCTGTCTACCACAATCTTCATTTTCATTCAATTTATTATTACTTCATACTAATATTCACTTAACAGTGGTTCTTTAGCACTTATGTATCTCTGTTAGTCCAGTCAAGTGGTTAATTACCTTTACTTATCTTTCAACAAATACTTGATCACTACTTGTGTGGCACATCATTTTAAGGAATTTCACTGTGAATCACTTCATGGGAAATGCAGATATGCCATCTAATTTCTATTAGATGGGAAAGAATGCACTCCTCATTTTTATAGACTGATCAGATTTTCTTATATGCAAGTGATTTATTCTAACATTTTTGTGGGGGAGGGAGTACTGGGGATTAAACTCAGGAGCCCTTGACTGCTGAGCCACATCCCCAGCCCTATTTGGTATTTTATTTAGAGACAGGGTCTCACTGAGTTGCTTAGCACCTCACCTTGACTGAGGCTGGCTTTGAACTCACAATCTTCCTGCCTCAGCCTCTCAAGCCTCTGAGATTACAGGTGTGAGCCACTGTGCCTGACTAACATTATTGATTTCTTTCAGACTCAAAAGTATCTGTAGTATGTTTTATACTATATCGATATAATTAAACATAATATTATCGTATAATGAGATAGGCAAAATTTTACAACTTCTAAGTCATCACTCTTCACCTTTTAAGGATGCTGGGAACCCATTTCTGGTTCCCAGCAGGTGGCAGCAAATCAATACTCACTAAGGTACAATAAAATCATCATAATTTTCTTGTCTCGGTAAATGTTTTGGCTGCTGCAGACTGGCGTTTCTTAGCAAGAAGTGCAAAAAATATTGCTGCCAGAGTATGGGAATCTGTATCAATTTATCAACTAGTTGGTAGAGTGTATTTAATTTATGCAACTAACTACAGTTTATTGTGTGATTATGTTAGTGTTGTTCTTCATTGTTCAACTCACAGAATCTAAAGTCTATTTGTAAGCCATTTTGTTGGAATAATAATGCTCATGCGTTATCTCTGTAAATACATATTCTCCGTAACCACACTAATTGGCTAATATTCCATCAACATGGCATTTCAAAATTTATGGAATGTAGCAAAAGTATTACAGAAAAATTTAGTTTTTTCATGCCTTTATTAGGAAAGAGGAAAGAATTGATGATCTAAAGACCAGCAAACTGTGGTCCCCCAACCAAGCCCAATTCATAGTATTTGGATATCCTGCTTCTATAAAGTCTACAAAACTAGCAGAACTCAGAGACAAATTACCAGTTACCTGAAAGGGAGGAACACAGACATTAAAAGAAGAGCATCTTCTGATGTCTTGCTCTGGGAACATTTGGCAATACCTGGAGACCTTTGTGGTTGTCCCAGTTGGGTTGCTATCAGCACCTAGTGGATGAAGCCAGGAAGCACCCTACAGTGCACAGAACAGACCCCCACAGCAACTTGCTGGCCTCAGAGATCAATAATGCTAAGACTGAAAAATCCTAATCAAAATCATAAAAGAATATTATAAATAAATATACACCAATAAAACCTGATAACAAATAAATTATTGGAAAAGCAAACTACCAAACTGATTGAAGAAGTAGAAATCTGAGTACTTGCATATCTGTTACAGAATTTGAAGTCATAACTTAAAAATACTTTGCAAAGAAAACTCTAGTTCCAGATGGTTTCACTGGTGAAATTTATCAAATCTTTCAAGAATATATAACGTCAGTCATATAAACCCTTTGAGAAATAGAGGAGGAGAGAATAATGAGAGCATAACCCTCAAAGAAAAACTGACAAAGGCATTAGAAGAAGAAAAATTCACAGAGGAATATTTCTTCAATATAGATGTAAAATTTCTATGCTAAATATCAACAAATCGAATGCTGCAATATAAAAGAAAGATGGGACATGGTCAAGTGGGGTTTATTCTAGAATGCAAGATTTCCCAACTTTAATAAACCATATAATTTACCACATTAATGAAGGAGAAAAAATTATATGATGCCCTCGATAAATGCAAAAATAAGCATTTGACAATGTTTTGCCAACTTTCGATGAAACAATCACAAAACTAGAAATAAAAGAGAACTTCACTTTGTAATGAAAATTTGAGAAAGACCAGTAGCTACTGTTATGCTTATTAGTGAATTAGTCCCGGGACTGGGAGCAAAGTGAAACTGTCTTCCCTCACCATTTCTATTTAACTTGGTTCTCACAAGTCTTTTCCTTATAAAAATTGTAAAGATTAGAAAGAATAAAACCATATTCACAGTGCTCTCTGTAGGGAAAAAAATTTACTTTTGTTTTTGTTTTAAAAGACTACTGCCAGGCTTGGTGGTGCACACCTGTAATTTAGTAAGGCCCTAAGCAACTCAACAAGACCTTGTTTCAAAATAAGAAATAAAAAAGGGCTGGGGATGTGGCTCAGTGGTTAATATCTGGTATGGAAAAAAACAAAAAACTACTAAATTGTCTTTGTAGATTGTCCATGTATAAAATCTTCAAAATCCATAAGAATTAATAATTAAAATTAGTGAAGTCATAGGATAAGAACTGGAAAATCTCCAAATCTCAGTAATGATAGGCACAAATTTTCCAGATTGCTGACCTCAGAAGCTCAGGGTGACACCAAGGTATTTTTCCTCTCTGTGCAGCCAGTTGTTACACATGGGAAATGATTATGGAAATATTAGTGCTACATTCTAATCAGCTGCACTAACCTGGCACTGCCCTATGATTGGACTATGCTGGAAGCAACTGCAAACGGCTGTTCTATCCTTGAACAGTGTACTGAAACAGTTACAGCATATTTAAAATTCATGAAATTTTTCCCATTTCTTGCTTCCCTTACAGAGTGAAAACACTGATGGAACAGGGAAAAAAAAAAAAAACACCAAGATGGTGGGTGTAGTTGACAAAACAGAAAATCTGTTCCTGGACAGCTTTTGATGAATTTAATAAGTAGAAAGATAATGAACGTAGACTGCATTTGCATAATGGCATACAAAAATTCATTGAACAATGCTAACGGGGAAACTACAGTTGGGAAACTGAATGTAAGATTCTGGTTCTGGCAAGATGACTCATTCTATTTAATGATGAAGCATAGTTTTAAACAAAAGGAGGGGGACACACCTCCGTGCTTTCCTTCTTGATTTTCAATATTTCCTCCTTTTGTACTAAAATGATAAAAAATCATTTTAATAGAAAAGTTTCCAATACCCAGAGTCACCCTAAGTGGATATTTTCCAAGGATTTAGGAAAAGTGTAAGTTTCTCTTTAATAGACCTTTGAAAAGATTTGGGATTATAAATCATTTTTTAATGTTAAAAATATTTTTGACTCTTGAAAAGTTCTTAAGTTACTCTTCCCTATATCTTGACAATTATACGTAATTTAAGAAGATTAATTTTCAAATTTTGTAAGTAGAGTTCGGAAGACCTTTTTTCTTTAAAAAAAAAAAAGCATTTTTATTGAATTTTTTAGTCTACGTTTTGCAGTTTTAAATTTTTATGCTACTTCTGATCATCCTGAAAATAATTATATAATTTTGGTATAATTTTCTAAAATCTCAGGGGAAGTCTTCTTTTCTGAAACTCTAACCTGTGTTTGAACAAAAGAAAAACCAAATGTGATGGTTTGTTAACAGCTTATTACGGCTGAGATTATGAAACCATTGGACACCCACTGTGCTCACAAGAATCTCATATTATTACTTGTTCCTCTCAATATCCCTGTGAAATAGATACTACTGGAGTCCCCCATTTTACATATGAGGAAACTGAGGCTCAAAGAGATTAACCAGAGTATCCAAGATGGTGCAGTAAAAGTGAGAGTCTGGCTTTGAGCTCAGCTTGACTCCAGGTTCCTCATGCTTAATCATTGACGTTTACTATCTCCCATTTTTTCTGTGCATTTACTAAGTAACAGGAGTATTTTGGATCCCCCAAAGTAATCTGACCTCTCCAATTTCAATGTTATCTTTCTATAGATGTCATATGCTGTAATGGCATGGCCTTGGCAAATTTTCCAATGCAATACACAATTTCACCACATGATGGTGCCAATGAAGTGAGAAGCTGTATGCTGAGAGCATTTGACATTAGGCTCAGGCCTAAATATAAATGTCAGAAGAATGTAGTTCAAGGTGTTTAAAAAATAAGGATTCATAAAAAGAGCAGTCATAAGGAATTATAGTCTGTCTTTCAAAAACAAAAGATCACCACTACAAAAAGGGAAAGAGTAATTGACTCATAAAAGTTAAAAATAAAAAGATAAAAGATGAGCCTTTGTATTCAAAAAGAAGCATGTGGGACAGATGTCAGAGACTTTCCACAGGAAGGAAAACACCAAAGGAAATGAATTAAATGACAGCAGGTGACTTAAAAACAAAGTGAGACCAGCTGTATAGGGATGTAACTCCAGGGTCAAATGGCTAAGTGCTCCAGTAAGATTCCACGGTAAATGCAAATGGGTGAGCAAAAGCCAGGGACTAAAGAACCATTTAAAAAACATCATCACTTCTTACTTTTCTAACTAGAATAAACACTATTTCTTTTCCCCTGCAATATTGAATAACTAGGGAAGGAAGCATTACTTTTCAGAAATTATTGAAGCAAATTTTTATACATTCTGTTATTACAGTGATGCTCAAAGTTGGATCCCAGGAACAGAAGCATTAACTTCACCTGAAGTTGTTAGATGTGCAAATTCTTTGGCCCCATGCCAGACATATTGAACTAGAAACAGAGAACAGGGTTCCAGATGTATCAGATGCACCCAAAAGTTCAAGATCTACTGTGTTACCAGAAAAAGAAAAGAAAAAGAAAATCCACTGAAGCATTATTAATAATACAAACATAGGGAAATTGCAATTTAAATTAAGTGATAAAATTATTATCCAAGCATTTACACATGATTCTGTTCATACTTTTTAATAATAGATAATACAAATGATATTATAGTACAAAAGTTAGAATATAAATTTGACCTCACTTATGTAAAACAATTATAGAAAAATATATTAAAAAAAAAAAAAGCAAAACTAACAGTGATTGGCCTGGAGTGGTTAGACTATGTGCACCTCCCCACTACACACACTCTTGTTTACACATACTTTTTCCAAATTTTCTATGAGAAACTATTGTACTCTTATAAAAGCCTTAACATGATAAGTAAGAAGAAAGAGCAGAATGGGGATAGGAGGATAGAAATTAAGATGGCCCCAGTTCAAAGCCAGCCTCAGCAACGGCGAGGCGCTAAGCAACTCAGTGAGACCCTGTCTCTACATAAAACACAAAATGGGGCTGGGGATGTGGCTCAGTGGTTGAGTACCCCTGAGTTCAATCCCTGGTACCAAAAAAAAGAAAGAAAGAAAGAAATTAAGATGGCCCCAATTTGGCTGAGTGCCTGAGCACCAGCGCACACAGAGCTAATTCTTAGAAATCACATTTGACAAGCTGCAGTTTGCCTGGTAGAGATAAGTTCCTCAGTCTTTAATTTCCCAGTGAAAAGTACTGTTTGGAAAAACTGTGCTTGCAAGAAGACAGATTGCAACATTTCCAATCCTCCGACTCCTACTGACTTGCTGAGATCTGGAAAGATGTATTGCTTACTAACGACTCCCCCCTAACAACCAATCATGTTTAATGTATAAACATCCCCTAGCAACATTGTTTGTTCCCAACAACTTGAAAATTAACAGGGTCCAAAGAAAATGGTTCAAAGTAAGTTACTTCACCTCTCCCCATTGTCTCCCTTTTTCTTTTTAAAAGTCCAGTCTTCCTTCCCCTCGGTGGAATACTGGCTTCAAATGAAACTGTCTCCCGGTTTGCAAATCCATTCTGTACCCAAATAAAAACCATCTCTGCTTTTATTTTAACCCTGTTTATTATTTCTTGATTTACTAAAGTGACAGAGAAAATTTCCAAAGTCCTATCTAAAGATTACATTCTTGCCTATTTTTTTCTAAATATGTGATGGTTGGGAAAAATTGAACACAAGCAACAGACCAAAGCTTTAAAAACAAACAAAGCCCAGCAATCCTGATTCATACCAGAGACAAGGCACAGAAAGACATAGTATGTATTCAGCATTGGAAGGGGGTGGGGAAGAAAAATCTGACAGAAAATCTTATATGCTTAGCTCTTTCAAGTATCATTAGTTAGTAAATATATCAAGCTCTTTTTTTCCTTCTTTTTTTTCTTTTTTTTTTTTTTTTTTTTTGATACCAGGGATTGAATTCAGCTGTGCTTAATCACTGAGCCACATTCCCCAACCCTTTTTAATTTAGAGACAAAAGCTCACTGAGTTGCTTAGGGCCTCACTAAGTTGCAGAGCCTGGCTTTGAACTCACGATCCTCCTGCTTCAACCTCCAGAGCTGCTGGGAAAAAATATTAAGCATTCTAAAGTAAGGGAAATATCTTTATATTTAGTAAATAATATGCTTAGATATATTACTCCTAAGAAAGATTCTTACTTTATATCTCTGTCATCTGAGTTAATGACCTGCCAAATCAAATAAGCCAAGAACAACTCATAAGACTATAATTTAAAAGATTAATAATATCTACCTACCTACCTATATTTATGTATATCTTGAAAATTAGACCCTATATATGATTCTTTTTAACAAAGATCTATAGGATGTGTGGTAAAATTGATAATGTATTTGGGCATTTAAAACTCAGCCATTTAAAAAAATAAAACAAACCATGGTCTCTAAAAATAGTAAAATGTACTACAAATTAATAGGAAATGATTAAACAAGGGGAAAAAGCAACCATTTGAAAATTTGGGAGGGGAATTACCCAAGTAAGTCTTAGGACAAAAAAGAAATCAAAATTGTAATTATTGATATTTTAGAAAAAGGATTAAAATAATAAAACTCATTGAACTTAAAACCAAATCTATTATTTAAATATTTCCATTGTTTAAAAATGAAAACCTTAACTTAAAAAGTATTCAACTCAATAAGTTAGGAAAAATAACCCCTCCCCAAGAAAATCATAAAAAAGGAAATAAGAAATATAAAAGTCAAAATTAAAGAATTATGAAATAAAGGCCATTCAAGTTATAAGTAGATCAAGCATTGTTTCTTTGGAGGAAAGAGAATGCAAGAATGCCCTGGGAATTTCTAATTAAGAAACACACACATACACATACTAAATACCTTAGGAATGAGAAAGGGAATAAACCCCCTTAGATGTAATATTTTAATTGTAAAAGCAGACCTCCATTTCCAATAATATGGCAGGCTAGGTTTCTGCTAGAGGGAAGAATGGCTTAAAAAGGATTGTTAGCACATACTAACAAATTCTTTAAAGCCATAAAGATATAATGAGATAGGAAGGGATTTCCAGGATGAAATCTAAATGGAGAAGGGCCCCCAGAGATGTTAGCAGAGTGCTGAAACTATGGAAATGCCCTAGGAACATTTGCTAAACTAGACAAACTTTGGCTACCTTCCAACGCTCCCCAAGGAGACACTTTTCTTGTCAGAGCATTGGCTAGGGAATAAGTGCTTGCTTGAGTTTGCTGGAGAAGTATGGTAACTTTATATTGGATCTTGTTTTTTCTGAAGAATTAAGGTTTTTATTCACTGTGAGCAATACATAACAAGCAACGGTCTTTGCAATCGGATCATCAATGCAAACGCCACTTCCTACCATTGCTTTGAGGATGTTTTCAAGATACTTTCCCATTTCATTTTTAATAGTCCAAACTATTAGAAATTGGCAGAAGCAGGAATCAGAGGCTTGGCTATTCCACTACCAGCTGTCAAGCCCCTCCCAGATGCTGACTGCTTGCCTGCAGCCCTTGCCACCCTGGGGTGCAGTCAACTTAGATGGACCTATAGGATCAGGTGGAGATAAGGCAGGAATCAGATCTGGGGCTGCACCCCTGGCAATACTGGATGCCAGCCCTGTCCACCTTGGAAGGATCAGCCACAGGGAGTCTACGGTTGCTGCCACATGACTCGGCTCCTGAACTTTTTGCTCACTGCTGTAGCCACCTGGCCATTGGAGTAATAACTGGCTCAGGCTGTGTAGGAGTGGGGGCCACTGCTGTTCTCCTGGCAGCCCCGAACCCAGCCATGCTATGATTGACACTGCCAGGACTCCTAAAGTCCTGTGGCAGGGGCAGGCAAACCTGACTCCAGTCCCTCCAACCCTCCCCACAACCCAACATCTCCTACTTCTGTGGAAACCAGGAAGCTTTCCATCAAATGGCCACTATGGAGGTGTGTATGAACTGTTATCATGATAGCTATAGCCAGTAAAGATGCCTGGAGATAGTTCCAGAAGACTTTGCTTGGCTGAAGCAGATTTGAATGTTCTATGAATGCCTCTAAATGTCTCTGCTTCCCTCCCCAGCCAATCTGCATCTACTTTCCCAGAAAATAAAGTACATATAAGGCAACACGAGAAGACCATTTAAAGTTTAGTAAATTCTTGATAGGTAATTCCATTTATCAAGAAGTTATGCTTCTTGATGCTTAATACATAAAAGAAATGGTACAGAAGATAGCTCCAATGAGGTTAAAAGTTGCTTTTGGAAATCATCACTGAACATGTGTCAATGGAAGAGTATTGAGACAGGATGAAACCTTGGGCACACAATTTCCAACCTAGCGGAGGTAATAATGCCACAACTATCACAAGAGTTCTGGAAGTAAGCAGGGGGAAGTTTTACCCCTGCTTAGTAGCATTTGATAGATAAAGAATAAAAGAAGACCAAAGTCTGTGGGTTGGGCTTCATCTCTTGGTTCATAAAACTTCCAACTGTCTATGACCAGGTTTTAGAGCCCACATAAGGTCCTGCCAAAGACGGGGTAGCATTGCCTAGGTTTGGCAAGCTTCTTAAATAGATAGTTCATGAAGAAGGCCAGATCCAACACGTGTTGGTAAACATCAATTCATTTATAATTGAAAGACCAGTTATAAATCACAATAAAAAATGCCCAGTTCATGATACCAATAAAAATTGTATATAAGAAGCATAGCATCACAAATGAATGGGAAAAGATGCGTTATTTAATAAATAATTTAGGAAAATTGGTAACTTGGGTGTGGAAACAGCAGCAAAGTCATCATGTGGAGCTGAGATTGTCACTGGACTTCCCTTTGAATACTAGGTAAATGCTGTACCACTGAACAACATCCCCCTGCCCTTTTATTTTATTTTGAGACAGGGTCTCCCTAAATTGCAAACTTGACATTCTCCTGCCTCAGCCTCCCTTGTAGTCATGATAACAGGTGTGCACCAGTGTGCCTAAGACAGCAGATACAAGAAAGTTCTGATTTTACTACCAAACCTCCTAGTAATGTGTGATTCCTGGATCACCATCTACCTTTATTTATTTATTTAGAGATTAGGAGGAAATATACAATGCTAGCAATAACTATCTCCTAGTTTTACATTTTAATCAAATATACAAAGAACATGATTTTATTTTTATGAACAAAAAAAGTAATGATGGGACATTAGACCAAAGGCACTGCGAGGTCAAGAGGCATCTCTCAGGTCATCAGTGCTAGGCTGAGACAATATGGCCCCCTCCACAATAATTGCCTGGTTTGATAAACATTTTCATAAATCTGCATATATTTATGGGATGTATAAAAGCATACACTCAATCATATAAATATGTATATATGTAAAAATATTCATGTACATATAAAGTTCTCCTGGTTTCTCAGGGGTGCTTCATCATATCAAGTTGAAGAAAAACTATACATGTTTTTATGAAATAATTGTATACAAATAGGTAGAATTTTTTTTTTTTTTTGGTACCAGGGATTGAACTCAGGGGTACTCGGCCACTGAGCCACATCCCCAGCCCTATTTTGTGTTTTATGTAGAGACAGGGTCTCACTGAGTTGCTTAGCACCTTGCCGTTGCTGAGGCTGGCTTTGAACTCGTGATTCTCCTGTCTCAGCCTCCCTAAGTGCTGGGATTACAGGTGTGCACCACTGTGCTCGGCAGAAACATATTTTTAACAAATATTGATTAAAACTTAAATATTGAAAATTAATAAGAGACATAATCTGCTTCTAGTCCAAGCAAGATGATAGAGCCTAGTTTCTCTATCTTCTCTGCTAAGAACCAATATAAACTCTGAATATAACGAGGCAAAATAGAACACAAGGTAAACTCCAAAAGTGTGAAGGACAGGTGAGCTGCTTTGGGACTCCAGGACAGGAGGACATCTAACACTTTTACATTGTTTTGATTTGTTTTGCTTTAAATCACAGAAGTCTTTGTTTATCTCCAATAGTAGGTAATAATAGTTTTTAAATTAAAAAAAAAAAAAAAACTAAGTTAGCATTGCCAGATTTAGCAAATAAAAATACAGAGTGTCTATGAATATTCAGTACATATTTATACCAACAATGCATTTGTTGTTTATCTGAAATTCAAATTTAGTGAGGCACCCTCTATTTTATATGGCAATCTAATCTAAACCTAAATGTATTTTGATTTTCTAGACTTTTTTTTCTTTTTTGGGGGGATGAGTACTGGGGATTGAGCCCAGGGGCATTTAACCACTTAGCCACATCCCCAGCCCCTTTTTATAGTTTTTATTTTGAGACAGGGTCTTGCTAAGTTGCTTAGGACCTTGCTAAATTGCGGAGATTTTCTAGAACCTTGATGGGTTTATTCCCATAATTACAGAAGGACAATGGGTTTTAACCTTGATCAAAGATGATAATCAACTAGAGAGCTGGAATCTGAGGCCTGGATCCAGGTCTCAGTGTTTTTTACAGTGACCTCACCAACCCTCTCATGATCTTAACGTGAAAATTTAGAAAAACTACCATCAATATTTTGGGTTTTTTTTTTTTTGGTACCAGGGATTGAACTTAGGGACACTCAACCACTGAGCCACATCCCCAGCCCTATTTTGTGTTTTATGTAGAGACAGGGTCTCACTGAGTTGCTTAGTACCTCACAGTTGCTGAGGCTGGCTTTGAACTGGCGATTCTCCTGTCTCAGCCTCCCAAAGTGCTTGGATTACAAGTGTGAGCCACCGCACCTGGCTTACCATCAATATTTTTAGTTGCTTAAATATTCTCCATTTTGCATAAAACTCCATACACTGAAAGCTACAAATTTCCAAAGTAATTACCACAATCTAACGTAACATCTTTGACACATTGTCTTTACTTGACAGTAATATGCACAATATGTCTGACAGCACCACATCATTTTATAGACAGCCTATTGTTTTAAACTACATTTCTTTGGATATGTTCAAGCTTTTTCCTTCTTATTCAACAGAAAAATTGCTCAAGGTTGTGGTATAAAAGCAGGCAAAATCTCTTCCCTATGCTGAGACGAAGAACAAGACAGTATTTTTAAAAAATTGTACTTTGTGATAGACTTTAATTTCAAAGAAAGAAATAAGCTTTAAAAAAGATTCAATTAAAAATATGAGCTTTGGGTCCTGAAGCATAATTCAATATTTATCAAATGCTTTGTATATTTTTGCTGAACTTGGAAAGAGTCGCTAGCTTTGTTCTCAGAAAACTAAGATTTAACTGTCTATGATAAATATTCTTAGTCTCCTTTATGCCAAATTCAAATGTACTTATTTGGTTTATTTTCAATTTCACAAAAAAGGGAGAAAAGACTGAATAACCGAGTGTTTCTGTTTTGATCTTGTTCACTATTTCAGCTTTTTGGGATAAATGAGAAATTCCCATTGATTTAATTTTTAAAAACCCCATTGGGAGCCAGGCGCAGTGGCACATGCCTGTAATCTCTGCACTTTGGGAGGCTGAGACAGGAGAATCGTGAGTTCAAAGCCAGCCTCAGCAAGGACGAGGCGCTGAGCAACTCAGTGAGACCCTGTCTCTACATAAAACACAAAATAGGGCTGGGGATGTGTCTCAATGGTTAAGAAGCCCTGGATTCAATCCCTGGTAACGAAAAACAAACAAAAAATACCCAAAAAACCACTGATCGGCTGTGCTAGCTGTCTTCCTACTGAGAGCATCGGCAACGGCACTTATAAAAGGATCAAAAGTTGTGGGTTCAGTTCTCCAGCACTTTCTAGTCTGTTTTGACAGCTATGTCAGCCAGTTTAAAAAAAAAATGATTTATTGGAAGTCTTGAAATGTCCATTTCCTATCTGACATCTTAAATCGTTAATATCTTCCTATGCATAGTTACAGAAATGTCTCCAAAATATTTCATGATTATTAGTTGATTCAAATTGCTGATTGGAAAGAGAACTTTCCCAAAGCCATCGATCTCGCGGGAAAGGCTGCCAGCCACCTGACCGGGACACTGGAGCCACTATATGGGGACAATCGCCCCATACTGTCCAGACCAATCTCTTGCCCCACAGGCTCAACTCCTTTTACTCTTTCTCAGGTGAAGACCTATGTTAGGCACACTCATGGATACTACTGTGTGTGACAGAATGACAAAAGCACCTTTGTTATTAAGTCTCCCCACAGGCCCTCAAATTTCCATTTGAGGCCAAACTTCAGTCAGAAGAGGAGTAAGTTGCTACCACTGGCTCATGTCATCCATCTGTAACACCGACTCACCAGCTCCAGTCAAGGGGTCACTTTCTATATTGCTGATGACTAGTTCCAAATGATATGTACCTTTTAAAAATATGACTAAATATCTAATCAAGCCATAGTTGAGTGTTGTTGGGCAAGAGTGTCCTTCCTTATCTCCTCGGTGATCTTCACAGTGTTTTTAAGAGTCCAGGATTTAGTCATATTTTTCTCCTTCTGTGTCCTAAGGAAGAACACTGCATCTCTGAAACAAAAGCTACATGAGAACAGACATCTGCCTTGTTCGCCAGGTACCCCCAAGAGCCTAGAACAGTGCCTGTAACACAGTAAGCAACAGTAAAAGGAAAACAAAAAAAGCATTGAATGGAAGAACAAGCAAATATTGTCCCCAGTATTCCTATACTAGATGACTGTTATTAGAAAAAGGACATATGGTAAGTAAGGATGGAGTGTTTCCCCTAGAGGAGCTTCAGTGAAGGAGCTCACACACTGTACGCCTGACTTGCCAATTTAAACCAGACACCCACACACTTTATTATTTTCTCTGATCTGTCTTTTCCTTTAGTCCTTGCCACAATTGGGAATTTGCAATTTATTTGTGTTTGTCTGTAAAATCTCTGAATCATGTGCTCAGGGAAGTTTGGGTTATCTTTGGATTTTATACAGCCTCTATCTGTAGGCTGCCTCCCTTTATGCCAGGAGCTCCAAATAAGCATCATCTTGGGCATCATGAGCCAGATCTGTCCTACAAGCACAGGAGAAGGAAACAATGACTTGGGGACTTTGGACAATGGGCTATTTTGTAGGGCAGGCAGCTCTTCCAGCTTCCTGAAATCACACCTCACAGGGAGATGCTGACCGGACCCCAGTGGACTATGCAAAATTGTTGCTCCAAGGCTGGTGACAGGATCACATACTTAATCACTGCAAAGTTGTTCATTTTTGCTAACAGCTGATGGTGCACCTTTGCCTTGATGATTGAATTTTGTATACTTAAATGCTATTTACAATTTATTCATTTTACATTGTTTGTGGTGTGTTATGATAGCCAACCCCCAGAAATACATCAGTTACTTAAAAGTCAAGTATAAAAAGCGGCGAGGATCGTAATGTAAACAGGACAACACTGTAAATGTAAATAAATGGTGAACAGAAATCCAATGTGAATTTGGAATGTGAAGCTGTATTTGCTAGAACCAGTCTTGATGAATATGTGAAAACTGGATTTTATCAGACCAGCAATCAATTTACCTGTAGTATCTATTGCATTGTCTGTTGTGAAACTTTGTTAAAGAATGGCAAGAAGCCACGGAAGCTTTGCATTGCTTTCCAATATCCTGACCTTTCTGATAAACCAATTGAGTTTTTCCTGAACAAGCACAAAATAATGCTTTTGAATGTGCAATTGATTAATTTTGTCATTTAAAGGTGGAGAAGAGACCAAAACTAAATAAATATTATTCAAAGTTAAATGCCAAATGTGTGTGTGTGTGTATATATATATACATATATATATATACACACATGTATATACATACATGTATATTTACATAACAAATATTTATATATCTCTTTATGTGTAGAGAGAGAGAAATCACATAATGTTTAAGAGTTTTATAAAATCAGCTATTAGATTAATGATAATGACTATGCTCAGAAGAAGCTTTAATTCGCTGTTCAAAATTTCATAATCCAAATAGATTGTCATACATAATATAAACTTAATGGCATGCTGCACAGAAAAGCCATGTTTAGCAGGAGTGCGTGCTTGCAGATATTTGACTTACCTTTGGAAAGAATCATAGGTGTGCAGAGTATTAGCCTGCACTTGGCAGAAATGTGCAGAAATAGAGAACAAGACATCACTACATTCAATACCAGGAACACATCCATCACCTCCTCCTGTCTCTATGGTCTTCATGCTTTGGTACCCCACCTGTGAATAAGAATGTTGGCCCAGGAAGCAGTTTCTCCTTTCATTGTGGCGTTTCGGTCAAGGGCCTCATCCTTATAAAATCTGGAAATTCCACTTAAGAAGAAAAAGAAAAATATGAGATAAAAGTGCTCAGTGACTTATTGGCTAGTTTGTGGCTCCCCACCCCAGGCAAGAGGAGATCTCTCATGTCCTCAGCCATTACCATGTGAGCCAAGATGGAGGCTGAAAGACACAGACGACCGTGATGTTGAGTGATGAAGTGTTTACTGCATGGATAGCATCGTCCCTTTATCCGTTATTTCATTCCCAGAAAACAGTGGGTAAGAGCCATTCATAGATTCACTGTGACCATCCAGGGTTTATCTTTCAAGCGTGCTTTGTGAAGAAAGTGGAACAAGTACAAGCCTCCTCTTCCACACAGAAGGAAACTGTTTATTGAGATGAAACGTGTGTACACATGTTTTTGACAAGAAAAGGAATAAAAGCCTTTCTTAATGACATCAGTAATGTCGTTTTTTTGAAGTAATGTATTCAAGTGGCATCTCTCCATGATATGTTCTACTTTTTGGTGGCCTCAGCCTGTCATGTCAGAGTGTAAATTTTATCTTTTTAACTACTGGAGCTATCAAGATTTCTTTTTTTCTTTTTTAAACAGCAGAATGCATTTCAATTCACAGCACACACATGGAGCAAAATTTTTCATTTCTCTGGTTGTAAACAAGGTAGAGTCACACCATTCGTGTCTTCATACATGTACCTAGAGTTGTGATGTCCATCTCATTCCACAATTTTTCCTATGCCCATGCTCCCTCCCTTCCCCTACCTCCCCTTTGCCCAATCCAAAGTTCTTCCATTTCTCCCATGCTCCCCACCCCTACCCCCATTATGGATCAGCATTCACTAATCAGAGAAAACATTCAGCCTTTGGTTTTGGGGAATTGGCTTATTTCACTTGGCATGATATCCTCCAACTCCATCCATTTACCTGCAAATGCCATGACTTCATTCTCTTTTAATGCTGACTAATATCCCATTGTGTATATATACCACAGTTTCTTTATCCATTCATCTATTGAAGGGCATCTAAGTTGCTTCCACAGTTTAGCAATTGTGAATTGTGCTGCGTTGCACAACATTGAAGTGGCTGTGTTACTGGAGTTTGCTGTTGTTTTTTTTTTTAAATATTTTTTAGTTGTTGATGGATCTTCATTTTATTCACTTATTATTTATATGTGGTGCTGAGGATTGAACCCAGTGCCTCATGCATGCTAGGCAAGTGCTCTACCACTGAGCTACAGCCCCAATCCTAGAGTATGCTGTTTTTAAGTCTTCAGGGTATAGACTACCTATAGGTAGGTAGGTAGATAGAGTTAATATAAGGAATTGGTTTATGTGATTGTGGGGACTAGTATGCAAGTTTGAAATTTATAGGCCATATTGTAAAAAAGGGAAGATCATGAAACTATGGACCAGGCTGAAGCTATTGTCCATAGGTGGAAGGTTTTTTTTTTTGTAGACAAATTTCAGCTTGGCTTTTAAGGTTTCCAACAGATTAAATTAGGTCCACCCACTTTAATCTCCCTTACTTAGAATTATTTGATTAGGGACTTTACGTCTTCAAAATCCCTTCCCAGCAACACCTGGACTAATGTTTGAGTAACTGAGGATTCTGGTTAAGCCAAGTTAATATATTGAATAAGTCATCATGTGCAGGAAAAGAAAAAGAAATCAGAAAGTATAAGTAAAAAAGGGGGAAAAAAATCCCATTATCAGAAAGTTGTGGTCCAACTACAAAGCAAAATAAAGTGAAAGTGTTATTATGATTACATGGTAGAACACACAAAAGGAAAATGCATTTGAACTTGACTCTGGAAACAGTTGCTACTGAGGGGCCACCATAGAGATGAGAGGGCAATCAGAGCTCCCCACTTGGCTCTAGATGGACACGTGACATAGTGATGATGATGTAAATGCTGCTTATTGTCTTGAAATATTTGGAATCAACCTTTTGGCAAATCACAGCAGACTCAAATATGTTAAAGAACACAGTGTAAATGAACTTCTATTTGTATGATGTCGAGGTTGAAGGTTGCAGGTTCTTACTTTATGTCTTAGTCTCAGAGAGTGAACAGATATTCATACAATGGATGGAACAAGAAATGGCGAGTTAAGGTTTGCAGACATGAAGAAGGACAGAGTAGGAAATGAGAATCACAAAATTGCTATACTGGGAGTCGGCAGGAAGGGGATGTGGGAGCTGCGTAACCTAGCTAAATCCTCCATCACAGGAAGAAATCGATAGAGAAGGTCTAGAGTTCATAAAACCAAGAAATAGAAGTAGAAGCTTACAATTTAGAACCGTAGATACGGCAACCAAGAGAAAAACAATAACAAATATTAGCAAAGGTTGCAATACGGCGGCAGAATTAAGAATGGGGAGAGTAGAGCCTGGATTGTTGCTTTGCAATTTTAAGGCGAAACTGTCCTATTTGAAATGTCAAATAATCGAATGCATATTACCTTTATCAAAAACTTAAATTGCATTTGAAAAAAAAGAAGGAGGAGAAGGAGAAAAAGAAGAAGAAGAAAAAAGATCCCAAACAAAAGCCAAGGTGTGGGATCTATAAAAGATGAAAGTTAGGCTAGGCATGATGGCGCATGCCTGCAATCCCAGGGGCTCTGGAGGCCAAAACAGGAAGATAACAAGTTTGAGGCCAGGCTCAGCAACTTTGTGAGACCCTGTCTCAAAATAAGAGATAAAAAGGGCTGGGGATGTGACTCAGTGGTTGAGCACCCCTGGGTTTAATCCGCAGTACCCCTTTCCCCCCGAAAAAAGATGAAAGTTATACCTAAGAGAGCACTGGAGTAATATTTACAATGGGAATTCAGTCTTTTATGCCTATGTCAGCAATGAAGCTCCCCAAGATTCATGTTTGGGGACAGTTTAGCAGTTTAGCATGGTAATACACAGCTCGTCTGGACAATGAGGAAGAACAGTAGAGAACAAGTCAAGTATAATGTGATCATAACAAAACCTTGAGCCCTAATCAATACCAGAGAGCCCAGCTCCAATTACCAGGCTTCTCAGGCTGTCTGCCTTTGCCCATTAACAGCCACACTCGGTACAAATGAAATGTCAGGCAGCCTGCTGTGTGAGAGAACCTGGGGAGAAGGGACCATTCTGACAGCAATCCCAGTTCTAGTTGAGCATCACTATGCAGGTGACTCTGGTTCCGTTGGAACCCTCCCAGCTTTTATTGCAATTTTCCTGGCACGAAATCTTTACCGTCACTTGGGCCATTCTCAATGCACAAGTGCTGAAGAAATGCCTGCATACCTGAATGAGCCATCAGAAACCGGAGGAATCGGTTTCCAAGAGGAACCTGAGAACCAGCAGGTCAGCAATTGCAGGTGGACCTGGGAGCAATGGCTGCGTTCTCTCTTCTCCTCCCCCAGCCCTACTCTGCCTGCATCCTGTGATCAGCCATTAACTCTACTCTTCCGTCTCTCCTTTCTTTAAGGATCAGCCCTACTGCTCTGGCTCTCTGTTCTCTTGTGCATTTGCAATTTATATACATTTGTCTCTCCTCTGTGCATAATGCTAATGCTCTATTTTAATATATTTGCATAATGTGCCTATCTTTTTTCCTTCTGGCTCTTCCTCCCCACTTTTCTCCTCCTCTTTCTTTCTTTCTTTCTTTCTTTCTTTCTTTCTTTCTTTCTTTCTTTCTTTCTTTCTTTCTTTTCTTTCTTCTCTCTCTCTCTCTCTCTCTCTCTCTCTCTTCTTTCTCTCTCTCTCTCTGTGTCTCTCTCTCTCGTTCTTTCTTTTATTCCTAGAGAGGAAGAACCCTCACCATCTATTATCTATTTCATAATGATAATGACTGATATCCTTGAGATGGTCTGCAGTTGGGAGCTTTTACTACCTGCCTGGCCCCATTTGAGCACCCTTGGTGAAACCTTTTCAGCAGTGAAACCAAGCTGTAAGTAGAATCACTGTAGATAGTTTGCCACCCAGGAAGAACTTCCAGTTCTCCTTCAGTATTATTTAAAGGCCAAGTAAATGGACAATGGATGTAGTGACTGTCCTCTTTTCCACCAGCAATGGCTTCAAGGTGACAGCTCTCAAGGAGGGACATATTTCATGAGCGACAGAAAAGCAATACAGCCTCTTTGTTTTTCTCTGCCAAACCAAGAAGCAGGGATGCCTCTCTTTCCAAAAGCAAAAAGAGGGAGTCGAGGGGCTGGGATTATGGCGCAGTGGTAGCGTGCTCGCCTAGCGCGCATAAGGCACTGGGTTCGATCCTCAGCACCACATAAAAATAAAATAAAGATATTCTGTCACCTACAACTAAAAAAATTAAAAAAAAAAAAAAGAGGGAGTCGAGACAAGAATTTCCAAGGGAACCTCTGATTGTCATTTCTGAGAGAGAAAACCAAGTAATAAAGTGTATAGTCTTTTTGAAAGAGTTAAATACTTTGGCTCATGTATAAATACAGCAAGTCATCAGTATTTCAGAAACCAAGAGCCTACGAAACCACAATTTTAAAAGCTCAAACACCACTCAGTAATTTTATTACAAAATTTACATTCTGACCTGTACTATGAATTTAAAAGTGTATCCAAAGTGTGTGTGTGTGAGAGAGAGGGGGAATGCAAGTGTCATAGGACAGTCATAGTATTTGGTATAAAACAGAGATCAAATGTAGTAAACATTATTTATCCCCAGTTTTAAAGTGGCATCTTTTTATATTATATTTAACTTAGGATAAATGGAATGCTACCATCAATTTGTGAAGCTTTTCCAGTGGAATTGCCAGAGGTATCAGACTTCCTGGTGGGATGATAATATGGCTAAGAAGTGGGAAGTTCGCTGATTGCTGGGTTCTGGACACAAATATGTGCTAAGATGCTATGAGGACTTATAAATGCCCTAACCAAGCAGGCTGCCATTCTTCATTAGGGGGAAAGGTGGATATTGTACTGGATCTTAACCTTTTATAGGTCACAAATGGTTTTGAGAATTTAGTGGGTCCACCCACTCCCACACTTTCAGGGAAATACACATTGGCACATAGAATGTTTTACATGCAATCTCAGGATCTCATCTAATACCACACAGGGACCGTCCAAGGGCCCGTGGGCTATACGATCTGCCTACTCTACAAGCTGTCCTCTGCTATTCCTGCATGCTGGGCTGCCTCAAATTAATTGTGAACAAGACTGGGCTGCATCCTCCACTCTTCTGGAAACCTCATTTCAGTGTTATGGTCACAGATATCCTGGATAAAATACTGCTGCACATGGAGTGGAAGGCTGTAGGGAGGAAATCACACTAGGAATATTACCTGAGATGGTGTGTGTGTCAGAGTGCTGTGCTGTGGGACCCCAATGGAGGGGCTCCCAACGTAGCCCCCACAGGCGACAGGAAGGCTACACAGGAATGCCACAGATGCTTTTTATTTTGCAGTGCTGGAGGTGGAACCCAGGCTCTTTCACATGCAAGGCAAGTGCTGTACCACTGAGCTATACTCCCTACTCTGTGAGTACTTCTTGAAGGAAGAGTTAGAATTTTCCAGGCAGCAGAAGGACCTCTTAGAAGACTGCATAAGAACAATGGCCGTTAGAAAGTTGCTGTGGACAAGTTCACCAGTGTGACTGGAGCTCAGGCCTGTGCAGGGACATGTGAGAAGACCATGTTCATCCATTGTGATTTGTGTTGAATCCCAATGTGAAGAAGATATCAAACATGTAAATGTTTGTACTTCACGTTCAGGCCCATAAATATGTCTTATCTAAGAAATACACACTCAATAGGCAGAAAAGAGCTTGTAAGTACACCGTGAAGGTTATTTTTTGGTAAGCACTGATTTGCCACCCCCTAAAATGGCGAGCATGGGCGCTACAGATGCCGCGGGTGGGTTCAGATGTTTTAACCTCTTATTTTATGATGCAAAACTTAACAAGCCAGTTGCAATAGCATGCCTGCAGACCCAGCTATTGGGGTCCAAGATGGGAAGATCACTCGAGCTCAAGAATTTAGGACCAGCCCAGACAACATAATAGGACCCGTTAAAACAAACAATGCCATCTTAAAACAAAATATTTTTTAGTGCCCTTCCAACTGCCCTAAAATGAAATTCCTACATAATATGTTATTTTCACCTTGTTTTCAAATGTGAAAAACATCTATCCCTTTCCTTTAGGAAACATAAAGTTGATATTAAAATTGAAATTCCAGTCCCTGCCTTGGAGGTAGCCAAACTCTGATGGGTTCATAAGAGTATAAGACTTCTGCTAGGTGTTTATTTTGTCTTAAAAGTGTTACCCTCTGTGTTGAGACATAATCTGGGCCTTTGTCCATCAATGGATGAGTATAATTAGACGAAAATTCTTGCTCATAAGCCTGAACTGGTATTATAAGCAAATCAGGGGGCTGGGGTTATGGCGCAGTGGTAGCGTGCTCGCCTAGCACACGGGAGGCACTGGGTTCAATCCTCAGCACCACATAAAAATAAAATAAAGATATTGTGTCCACCTACAACTAAAAAATAAATATTAAAAAAAAATAAGCAAATCAGCCATTCATTCTTGTTAAAGGAGTAATTTAAAAAGCAATTTATGAGCCCGGTGCAGTGGCACATGCCTGTAATCCCAGCACTTAGGGAGGCTGAGACAAGAAAATTGTGAGTTCAAAGCCAGCCTCAGCAACGGCAAGGTGCTAAGCAACTCAGTGAAACTCTGTCTCTACATAAAACACAAAATAGGGCTAGGGATGTGGTTCAGTGGTGGAGTGCCCCTGAGTTCAATCCCCAGTACCAAAAAGATTAAATAAATAAAGGTTTATAATGAAGTACCTTGCATTTCCACATGTAAATGCTCAGGCTTTACTCCACTAGAAAACTTCAGGAGTTATCAGCTGAGTTCCATGTAGGTAGAATAGGTGTGAGAGTGTCAAGGTATGTTGTAACATTGACTCAGATAGTCAGTGGCTTCCTAAGGATGAAGTAGGCGATTTTCTGAAATAGTGAACATTTCTAGATAAGGCTTAGAACAAAACAAAAAGTATTTTTTTTCTTTTTTCTTTTTTTGTACTAAGATACTTCACCATGGAGCTATATCTCCAGCCTTTCCATTTTTTTTTTTTTTTATTTTGAGACAGAATCTTTCTAAATTCCTTAGAGTTCTCATCAAGTTGCTGAGGCTGGCCTTGAACTTGCAATCCTCCTGCTTCAGCTTCCTGAATTGCTAGGATTATAGGCATGCACCACCACACCCAGCAAAAATGCATGTTTTTCTACATTGACACAGTAGTTGCATTACTGGAAGATCCCATGTAAATGCTTTGCATTGGATATATAACACTGATCAAAGGATCAGGCTAAGGTAATTATCAACAGGCAGAAGGAAGGATCATCCCACAACGTGGGACATCTAGCATTCTCTATCCTACTTGCCGAATGCCAGTAGCAGCTCCCCTTCCCAATAATTATGACAGAAAAAAATCACCTATAAAATTCAAGCCTGCCCTAGGAATGAGAACCAGGAGGTAGGGCTTTATCAGACATAGGAAGGAGTTTGAGTTTTATTCCAAGTTCCACAGAAAGCCACAGAAGGATCTTATTCTGGGAAATAACATAAACTGATTTCCATTTTAAGTTTGCCCTGGATGCTATGTACAAATCGATTGTAGCAGGGCCGAGAGTGGTGGCAAGAACATTGCAAGCAGTGGCATTGACCCCCAGACAGCAAATGAGACTTTCAAAGAGCTAGAACAACAGAGTCACTCACTCTCCCTCTTACATGCATATGCACAGATATCAAATTGAATCATTTAACTCAAATGTGTATTGCTAGTTATGCAAAGCTTTGCCTTCTGTACAGTGGCTAATATTCCTTTGACAATATTATTATATATAAAATGAACTACTTATTAGGATCACAAAGCATTGTAGCATTATCTTGTGAAATGTGAAGGAACATCAATTTAGTCTGAATGAGGACATCTGTTTGGAGTATTTCTGAAGTGGGAGGAATCTATAAATGTTCTATGAGAGACCAGAAAATTATTCCTGAAAACATCAGAAATATTTTAATGTAGGTGGTCAGTTGATGTCAGAAGAGCATTTTTTTTTATGAGTGATGGAAAAATATTTATAAATACAGCAAATGCAAACATAAACAAATCACACTTTATCAAATTCTATTAAAATAAGAGCAACAGTATTACTATATAATCAAATAAGGTACAGCAAAAGAACCTAATTCCAGCTGAGACCTAGCTCATGTCCAGGATCATGCTGACTGTTCCAGAAGCCATAACACATGATGCTACCAAGTACATTTAATGTGACTCCAAACTGAGATGTGCTTTGAGTGTATAATGTACACTGGATTTCAAAGACAATAGTATGAAAAATGTACAAAAGACTTCAAAAATAACTTTGTATGGATTACTAACTGTAATGATAATATTTTGTGTGAATTGGTTTAAGTAGATTTATTAATAAAGACTAAACAGGGGGGGAGTAGTGGCAAGGAGTCCAGCCCAGGAGTTAGGCTACAGTCTAGTCTAGTCTGGTCTCTTGATTGTGGGGCCCACAGGGTGGGTGGAAGGAGCAGAGATAAAGTAAATGGACAGACTCAGAATGTGTTGAGGGCAGAGGCAATAGGATTTACTGATGGCATTGATGTGGTCTGAGAAAAATGTTTGGCTTTGGCAACTGGGTGAATGGTGGTGGTCATTGGTAATCAAGAAGGGGAAGAAACATGGTGGATGGAGAGCAGCATGGGAATCATGAGTTCCGTTTTGACCGTGTTAAGTTTGAGATGACACCCCTGAGGGGAGGACCAGTTAGATGCAGGAGATCCTGGGAGATGCTCTGGCGGGAGACACATCTGGGAATCAATGCTACATAGGAGGCTTGCAAAGTCATGGGGTTGACTGGAGATGAGTGGTCACCTTGGAAGAGTGGGTGGGTGAAGGAGAGAAGGGCAGTCAGGACAGAGCCTTGGGGACCTCCAACATTATTAAATGGGACACTTTTCTCCATTAATGATTCCATTAAGAGCAACACTAAAGTTTCTACATTAATTTTAATGGGAATAGTTAATGATTGATGACTCCAGTTTTGGCTTATGAGCAAAAAATTTTGGGACTAATTATACTCATTTATCAAAGAATGAAGATGTACTTCTTTATGAGTTTCCAATTATTTCCCAATGCAGAATACAGATATCATAATAATCTTACAATACAAATGTAGTAATTAATGTTTGGATTAAGGGAAGACTACAAAAGGGAGGTCTCGGGTTTATATTCTCAAGAAAAATGACAGAGGAGTTCATTACTTTTTATTGGTCACCTACAGCATAGGCACTGAGATTTTTTTTGTTGTTTGGAAATCATTTTCATGTTTTCTAAGGTAATCGATAGAGTTCATTTTTTTAAATTAAAAGAACAGGTGTACTGAAGAATAATCTTCATACTCTACAACTTCAAATATTTTTGAATTTGAAGGAGGTTGCAGTGAATTTTCAATTATACACACACACACACACACACACATATATAAGTATATATGTGTGTGTGTGTGTGTATATATATATATATATATATATATATATATATATATATGACACCCACCAGTGTAAACAACATAGTTAAAGCAACTACTGTTTAATAGGCACCAACACACATGTCAGGACTCAAAGTGTCAGGAAAACTTTCCAGAAATTGCCCAGGGAGGAAGTACAGGAGGAAGGATTTGAACACAGGTCTCTTGGATTCAAAGCTGTTTCTCTCTCCCTAACTTCAGTGTCCTGAGTGATATAAGCTGAAGTCTAGAATAAATGTGGAACCCTGCCCCCATTTTAAAGCTAGATCCATGTCACCACTCGTCAGTATGAGAGTCTCACTAATTCAAACATTACAACGTTTTACTGTCATATGGGGATTAGCTTCCAAGAAATGTCTTAGTGGTGTTACATTTAATGCCTCTTGCTTAAGTGGAATTACACATCTTACAAATGTTAAATTGGCTTATCTTGTCTCCTTCCTCTGAAAAGAACCTGTGCTAATTTAAGTTTCTAAATATATTTAGGCCAGTGCGGGGATCGGGCAAGAAAAATTGGTAGGGACATGAGTTAATGGGTTTTACTAGAGACAAGTGAGTTATTAATATACGATGACTAGGGAGGGTAGAATGTGCTGTGTATTTAGGCAGACACCCAGGGCAAAGCAGCTGCCAGTTCACCCAGTTACGGATCATGCACTTCAAGTAGAATGGACTTCCATGTCCTGACCAGTGGAGATAAAATGACACCATCAAAATAAATCCTTGCCTACAGAGGGATAAACAGGAATTTGGGACGTGGAACTACACAGAAAGAGAGGGCCTTAAGTCATGGTGAAGGCGTACACTGGCTGCCCATTCCCAGTGGAGTGACAGGATCACTGGCATGTCCTTCCAGCAGATGATGTGGAATGTGGGCAACGGAACCAAAGAGCAGCTTGAATCCTGTGGGGCTGATGGTAGGAGTGGTGGGTGGGAGACCACATGTGGCATCTGTTCAAGGTAGAACAACCCAGAACCAAACCAGGAATACAGAAATAATTTGGGGATTCTCTTTTTCTTTATTTTCTTTCTTTTTTGTTTTTGTGGGACTGGGGATGGAACTCAGGGCCTGGTGCATGCCAGGAAAGTGCTCTACTACTGAGCGCCACCCTAAACCAAGACATTATTTAATATTGGAAATCACAAGGGTAAGAGATATCCTCACAACCAGCTGGTCTGTAAGTTAGAGGTGCTGTAGGACATAGTATAAAATCAATATTTATAAGCACCCTGAAAGTACAATTATTTAGCAAAGCCCTGTGTTTTCCTCCCTCCCTTCACAATAATGTTTTTTACTGCTGTTGTTGTAATTTAGAAAGTTCTATTGGCAGTGGGGGTGGGGCTGTGTTCCAAATCATCTACCACGTCCCACAGATACTGAGAACCCAGCACCACCATCTACTGAGTGCTCACTAGGCCTCTAGGTTATTGTCACCACTGCAGCCAAACTACTATTAAGCACTCACCATGTGGCTCGTGGCTAGATATTCAATGTCCATCACACCAGGTCCCGCCGCACAATGACCTATGACAGGGTGACTATTATTTTTCTATTTTACAGATAATGAGGCTGAAGCACAGGTATTCATTCACTTGCCTGAGATGGTGCAGCTAGAAAATGGTAGAAGTGGCATTAAAAAGCTAGTGTCTATAATCAAAATGCCTGCCCTGAATCATCACATCTGCCACATAATTATAAATCTGTGGGGTGAAAGTTGGGTGGAGGTGCGTATTCTTTAGTGTCTATCTGACCCAAGACTGAGGAAAAGACGAAATGTTCTCATCGTGGCTAGCTCTGGAATGATAAGGAGTGTCCATGGAACTTCTTCTTCTTTTTAATCCCCTTTCTCTTTCATTTTTTGAAACTTAGTCTGTGGGAATACAGAGAACGATGACACTGTCTTTTGGATCAAGTGTTTTTTTTTTAAAAAAACATTTTCAGCTTTTCATGAAGTATTCCTTAGAAAAACCACTACCATGCTTTTAAATATAACAGGCCCCTGCCTTTTAATTATCATGCTACATTTAGACTGAATGGATTATGGCCTTTTCTATTCTGTTGCTAACACTGAGCTTTCAGATCTCCAAAGAGATTCTTCAATTCCAGTGCTTAGAAACTGTAGGCCACAGGTTTCCTTTTGGCAACTGCAGCCTTAAAAGCCACTTAAGAATTACAAAACTGTACCTCGTATACACTTATCAGATTCAGTAAAACAGTAATCTTTTTAGAAAACTGTCTATAGTTCATACAACCCCAATTCTTCCAGAAGAAGAGATGTATATGAAACAAAGAAGCCAATTAACCTTGTGATCAGCAGCCCCTTTCCTGTGCCAGGTGTCAGGGCGTGGCAATGTGACCCGAATGTGGTACTTTTGCAAGGCACTTGGCAAATGATTTGTCCTGCTAGTAGAAGAAAATGTAGGCAATAAATAAAACACAGTGTTCTAAGAAATATCTATGGTTCTAAGAGACTCAACTGGTCTTACACCACCCAAGAAATACCAAATATTCCATGGCTGTGGTCCCTGGAGCTGTTGCTAGGCAACTAGCTTTTCAGAGATTTAGGGTTCTTTCAACAGCTGCTAGAAACCCAGTGAGCTTGGGAGGAGCTGGGGTCTGTCCCTGTACCCCAGAGCTGCTCAGCTGAAAAGGTCTTGTCTCCTGCTGTTTTCCAGGAAGCTCTCAGTGTCTTCCATTCCTCCTTGCTGGTGTTCTTATTCTGGGTATCATTATGGACATGGTAATCTCTGGGGAAGCCACTCAGGAGGGCTTTGGGTTTGCTTTGTTTTGAGGTGTAGGGAGGGAACCCAGGGCCTCACGTGAATGTTCCACCACTGAGCGGCAGCCCTCGCCCCAGCCTGGGAATTCTTCAGTGTACTTCATCCAGCTTCTTTTTTTTCCTCCCCACACCTGTTTCCTTTTTCTTGACTTCCTTTCATTTAACAGTATCAACAACCTCAGTGAACTGAACTAGAAATTCTTCAGGAATCCTTCCAAATCCTTGGGTATAGGGAATTTTTAAAAGACACAGATTATAGAAGGTCAATGAAGGAATTTCCCATTGTCCTCTGTCCGACCCCAGGAGCAATTGATGGCTGTTACTGATTCTCCCTGGTTTCCTTTTCAGACCCAAATTCTTCTGGATTCTTGGGTGGCTTAATTTTTGTCTCTTCATTACTGCGGTACTGTCCTTCCCTTGCCCCAATTCCACCATAACCTTCATAGTGTCTTTTGCATGACCCTGGATGGCTTCGGTGCCCATGAGGTTACACCGTATCATTCATTCATTCATTCACGCATTCCTTCTTCTTCACTGAGTGGCTCGGCGCCCTCTAGCGGTGCACTGATGAACATCGCCACTCCACTCCCAGCCGCCCTCCTGCTTCCTTGAGTTTTCTCTCCTCCAGTGACTTTCACAACTTGCTCCATATCAGCACCTCTTGTGAAGGTCTGGTTTACAATTGATTGTCTTCGAGGTGCTTGCATTCTCAGATTTCCCTGGGGGGAATCATGATGCAAGGCTGTGGCTGTTCACAGTGAATGTGCCCTTTGCTCTCATCCCTTGGCGTCCTTACTTGGATTCTTAGCCTGGACCAATGAACCCCATTGCAATGACTGGCATTCGTCTGACAGAATTTCCCCAGGACTACATTGTCAATCCACAACCCTAGGGACTTGGCCGCACTTTCTTCTCCCTTCTCTGATCCCCATTTCCAGCCTATGTAACTCTGGGGATTGGATCCACTTTAAGGGCTAGCACCCAATCTCAGCGGCACTCTCTGATGCTTGACAGTGCTTCGGCTTGCTACCAGTGGGCTCCAGGGGTGTTCACAGCTGCTGGTTCTAACATGGTCTTCCTTCCCCTTCACTCATCTCTCCAGCCGCCATGGAGTATCTTCCATCTTCTTCTCACTAATAAGCTTCTAGACCAAAATATTCTGCTTCCATTTCTTTCAGCCTAGACTTTCAAACTCTTGTCATTTGCCTTTGTGAACCACCCCTCAAGAACTTTAAAGGAGCTGGGTACAGTGGTGCATGCCTGTAATCCCAACACTTTGGGAGGCTGAGAAAAGAGAATCGCGAGTTCAAAGCCAGCCTCAGCAATGGTGAGGCGCTAAGCAACTCAGTGAGACCCTGTCTCTACATAAAACACAAAACAGGGCTAGGAAGTGGCTCAGTGGTGGAGTAGCTCTGAGTTTAATCCCTGGTACCAAAAAAACAAAAACAAAACAAAACTTTAAAAGTCCTTAAAAACTTCCTAGTTATTAAATTGAAACCTTTTCTAGATTCTCATTCTTCTGTCTTGTACTGGTCATGCTGCCAATCAAACCTTCCTGCTGAAACTCCTCCCTTGGTTTCTACTAAGACTCTTTCCTGCAGTCAGATCCTTCCTGTCTCTTATGTGATGATGGCTTCACTGTAGGCTCTCTCCTGGGCCCTGTCTGCTTAGTCTCAACCATCCAGGAGCTAAAATCATAGGGGAAAATGAAAAATCCCATTCCTTAGTATAACATACTCAAGATTTCTAATGACCCCACCCCTTCCTAAGCCCTATACTCCAGCTACACTGAATTACCCAACTGCACCCAGGTCTCCTGGTTGGGCCTTTGCATTTTCTGCCTGGTAGACATTTCTCCTACAGGCCCTTAGCCTGCACAATACCTAGTTAAGCTCTTTGACGAGTTGCTCTTCCCGTCTGGGTTGTGCATCTTCTATGGCCCTGGTTGTTGTGACATTGTGACATCATTTTCTTGCCTGCTTTTTCCTATCAGAGTGCAGGCTGCCTGAGGGCAGGAAGGAGGAGTTGTTCCCTTTTATTACCTAGCGTGCGTGTGTGCACAGGATCCATATTTAACGAATGGAGCACTCAATCACTGTCGCGTGCTAATGAGATGATACAGACTTTAGGCCTGTGTTTCCTCCCAACACACTATCCTTGTGCCAGGGATAAACTGATGTATCTGGGGGATAAGGCAGGCAACTTTTAGTTTCTTCTTTTTGTTCATCTGGTACTTTATAAAAAATTTTTTAGGGGCTGGGA
This sequence comes from Geosciurus inauris, assembly GCA_004024805.1. Classification (NCBI taxonomy): domain Eukaryota; kingdom Metazoa; phylum Chordata; class Mammalia; order Rodentia; family Sciuridae; genus Geosciurus; species Geosciurus inauris. The sequence goes on along the minus strand of PVHX01002143.1, from coordinate 87,177 downwards.
TTATGGCGCAGTGGTAGCGTGCTCACCTAGCGTGCTCACCTAGCGCGCATAAGGCACTGGGTTCGATCCTCAGCACCACATAAAAGTAAAATAAAGATATTCTGTCACCTACAACTAAAAAATAAACATTAAAAAACATTTTTTTAGGGAACAAGTATTGTTTTGGTTAAAAGAAAATGATCTTTTTTTTTTTTAAAAAACCTATCTTTTTAAAAAGAAAATATTTTCATACTTGATTACTTAAACCTCATTTGCTTGCAGATAATAAAAACCTAAATGAAACTACATTAAGCAACAAAGTGGATTATCAATAAAGATTCTGGTGTGTCTGAGCATAGTGAAAAACAGACACGTTGAGAGGGCTTTTGAAATCCTAGACCTAGGAACCTGGTTGCCCTAAGACCCTTGTCTCTTTTTCCTTCCGTCCATGCATAGAAGAGATGGCAGGGGCCGGGCACGGTGGCGCACACCTGTAATCCCAGCACTTTGGGAAGCTGAGGAAGGAGAATCACGAGTTCAAAACCAGCTTCAGCAACAAGGCACTAAGCAATTCAGTGAGATCCTGTCTCTAAATAAAACACAAAATAGGGCTGGGGATGTGGCTCAGTGGTCGAGTGCCCTGAGTTCAATCCCCTGTACCAAAAAAAAGAGAGAGAGAGAGATGGCAGGGGACAGTTCCAAGGTTTATCATATCTTCAGGGATGAAGAGACAAAATGTTCTCCCTCATTTCCAATCCCAGTTTCCAAAGAGCCAGCTCCTGCTTTGACCACCCAACAGGGGTCAGAATGTACATCAAATAACATGATATGACAAATCTCAGATTGGAGGCCTGTCTTTAGAAATTGGGGTGTAGATACTGGGGCAGTTTAGTCAGATCCTAACTGAAATTCTGATTCCCACACAATATAGCAAACAATAGCAAATACAAATAGTGCTTGAGTAAAAGCAAAGGACTCAGATCCTTCTCTTGCCCAGAAGTTTCTCCAGTTTTCAAAATGCTTCCCATCCTTCAAGGCTCAACAGTAATGCCACTTTTTTGATCTCTACTCGACCAACTCAGAACTATTTCTTCTTTCCTGTTCTTTTTTTTTTTTTGGTACTGGAGATTGAACTCAGGGGTACTTGACCACTGAGCCACCGTGCCCAGCTTTTCCTGTTCTTTATTGTTTTATTTCATAATTTTCTATGGCTATACATTAATAAGAGAAAGTAGGATATAAAATTAACCCAGGATTTTAGTCAGATCCTAACTAAAATTCTGATTCCCACACCATGAGTTTGAACAAGTTATTCAGCTTCCAAGCTGGTTTATTTATTTTTTAAAATAATCTGTAGGCATTGTTACAGTTTGGATCTTAACTGTCCTTTTAAAGGTCCATCGTGATGAACGACTTGGTCCCCAGAGTGGTGCTTTGGGAGGGGGTGAAATCTTGGAAGAGGTGGGGCCTCATGGGAGTCTGCGTCACTGGGGGTGTGCACTGGGACAGTGGGACTCCTATCACTTCCACTTCCCCTTTGCTGCCTGGCCGTGAGGCGAGCGGTTTTCCTGCATGGCGTGCTGCATGCCCCTCCCCACACCGGGGTCCCCAAAGTCTGCCTGATCCTGGACTACAACCCCCAAAACTGTGAGCCAGAAGGCACCTTCCTCTCTATAGGCTGATCATCTTAGATGTTTGTCGCAGTAACAGTAAGCTAAGAGGAGCTGAGGTGAGAGTAGTATCTCCTGTGTTCTTGTGAGGGTGAGAGACGGTGCTGGGAAACCCCTCGCTCAGTGCCTGCAGCACCACCAGCCCCCAGCAATCGTCTGTTTTCTTCCTTCCTTTCATAAGCTTCCTGAGGGACAAGATTTCCCAGATTTAATGAGCTGTACAATCATTTACTGAGGGGTTCTAAATGCTTTGCATGGATGGACTTCTTAATCTTCATAACTCCATTAGGTAGGCTTTTTGCTTCCATTTTACGGACGAGGAAACAGGTGCAGAAAGATTAAGAAACTTGCTGGAGGTCAAATTCTATTAAATAACAAGAATGAGGCTGTAGTTCTGAGTTCTCCATTTTTTTTTTCTTTTTGGTGTGGGGGATTGAACCCAGTGGTGCTCTATTGCTGAGCCAGCCCCTCTTTTTTTTTTTCTTATTTTGAGACAGGATCTTGTTAAGTTGCCCAGGCTGGCCTTGAACTTTTGATCCTCCTGCCTCAGCCTCCCAAAATGCTGGGATTACAGGCATGTGCTACCATGCCTGGTTTGGTAGTTATATTTCTAAGATACTTTCATATATATTTTTATCTAAATGATCCTTACCTCAATTTTGTGATAAGGACACAACTATATTATCTCTGCTTAACAAATGAGGAAAGAGAGGTTCACAGAAGTTGGCTCAGCAAAGATGGGTATGAGTTTGTTATAACCTAGGTCTTCCAGCCAGGGCTTTCTCTACTTGTACTATGGTGATTTGGGAGACAACAATAAGAAGTAGAAATTTTTGCTTGGTCATAGTGTGGGGATATAGATTTTGGGGGGTGTGGGGAGGCATTTTTTTCTTTTAACCTGGGTTTAAAATGAGAAGAGAAAAGAATCTTAAAATTTTAGGTCTGAGCTGGACGCGGTGGCACATTCCTGTAATTCCAGCACTTTGAGAGGCTGGGACAGGAGGATCGCGAGTTCAAAGCCAGCCTCAGCAATGGCGAGGCGCTAAGCAACTCAGTGAGACCCTATCTCTACATAAAACACAAAATAGGGCTGGGGATGTGGCTCAGCAGTCAAGTGCCCAAGTTCAATCCCTGGTACCCCCGCCCCCCAAATTTAGGTCTGATAAACCTCCAGGAAAAAAAGAAAATGTGAAGGAGAAAGAGCAGCATCTATCTGGCGAGGAAAGAAGGTAAGAGTCCTCAAAATTTATGTCCCTCATGGACAAAATCATTCTCCTTTTTTCCTTTGGGAGGGGGCTGGAATCATCCCAAACCCAAGAGAACTGCAAAAGTAGTAATTTTTTCTTGAGGCCCTGAGTTCTCAGCAATGGCCCCTGCCTGCCAACATCCTCCAGTCACCCTTAGTTTCATCTGAGGTTGGAAACTGGTTCTTTCGGTTGACTGAATGGCACCGGCCAATAATTATTGCTGCTGTATTTCTGCATGTTAAAAGATGTGTATATTAGATTCTGCTAGTTTTCTCTCAATTTTTTGAGTTCTACCTGTCCATTCTTTTCCAGCTTAAAGAGACTTTGCTCTCTACACGATTCCTTTTTATTATTAATTTAGTTGACTCAATTTATTTGGCAGAGGATATCTGAGGGGGAAAAAAAAAAACTTTCAAAAGAATAGCAAATCTTACCCTAAAATCTACTAGGTAAAGAATGGAAATCACCAAGTTTTAATCAAAGTAAGCAATAATGACAGGTTTATTTAAAATTTCCAGTAGAGAAAACCCACTAGTTTTGGAATAAAAGTACTCAATGTACGAGAGCATAAGTGAATATAAAAGATAACAGAAGAAAATAAAACCAAACATAGTACAAAAAAATTAAAAAAGTTTGAAATGGATTTAAACAGGGATGTTCTTTAAATCCTCCAAATATTTAACAGTTACTAGGTTTGGCAAAAAATTCATTTGAAAATTAAAGCCTGTTTCTGTACTGTAAACTCCATAAAAACTGCTTATTAAATTCAAGCACTTCATACAATTGGTATTGAAATATATAGGCAGTCAGTTTCAGAATAGCAGGAATTATTCATTTGCTCTCACAGTTATATGAATTAACCAGCTGCATAACTGCTTTTTTGGGAGAGGATGGATAGAAGAAGAAAAAAAGATAAAATGTCTAAAAAATTGAAACACAGCAAAATTCAGACATCAGTTTGTTTCTTTAAGGCAACAAACTGAATTTTTACAGTATACTCTACATTTGCAATTGCCATTTTCCCCTTCCCCCCACCCCCTCAAATACTCCTAAATTCACTAGTCTAATCAATTCTTAACTTCCAAATATTCTGTACATACATATTTAGCAAAGAGCATATGCCTAACATTATTCTGACAGCAGTATGGTCAGCATACAATTTTAGAAAGATTACTATGTATATCATAAAGATTAATCTTTACTTAAAAACAAACAAACAAAAACCATTACTAAACAAATAGTTTTTAAAAATTATGAAAACCCATGAAAAGAAGATTCACCATGGGCGCTAAACCTGATAAAAACACACTGCAGAAAGACTAACCATTAATGCTAAACTTCTGCCAAATGATGACCCTAAAGTGCCAAACACAAAAGAATCTCTTAGGACCATTTTTTTTTCTAATAGATAATCTGTCCCTGGCTTGGCCATCTTTTTTAAAACTATACACAAAGTCCTGCTAAAAGTCTGCATTTCAGTTGATTTTACAAGAGAATGTTACAATGTAAACTAGACAGGTTCTTGATATCAACAGTATGTTACCAAGGGTTTTCAAATTTCTGAATCCAACAGTTGGTCACAGAGGTCAAGTATTATCAAGGCTCCTTTGTCAGCTCTCCATCAGGTCTGACTCATCCATCCTTCAAGTACATGCAAGGCTCAATAGTCTTCAAGAGGCAGAAGCCCGAAGCCATTTAAGACACTGATGAAATAGGATTATGAGGTGAACCCATCTGGGTGAGAACTTTATCCAGCCACTGGAGGGGACCGTGAAGATGTATCTCAATCCAGCAGGGGGTGCTAGTAACATCCTGGCGGTGGTATTCTGCTCCCCAGCCCTGAAAAAAACACAGCAGGGGTCATTTAACTTGTTTAATTCGGTGCTCACTTTATTAAGTAAAAGGAGTTCACCTAATCAGAGACTGACTGAAGCAACAGACGGTTCCCAGAAGAAGAATGTACACATACATGCCATCTGGCAGGCAAACTGTGGGAAATGGTGTTGGCCACCTCAAGTCCATCCATGAACTCCAGATTAATTACTGGTCTCGGGGAATGAAAGCTTTAAAAGGCATTGTAAGGCTGTCTTAATAAAGACACTTTTTAACTTTCATTTTCACTTCCCATTCCATTCTGATAGTGAGGCAATAGTTATTACTAAATTCTCACTTTATCATCAATAAGGAAAAGCCTTCTTCAGACTCAGACACGGTTTCTTCCCTGTTCAGCCACTTAATGTCCACTTCGATGTTTCTTTTTAGACCTCTGGATCTTTCAATCTCAAAGCACAACTGGCAGAAGTGCACATAGGTATCCCCAAAGTTGTGACTGACACCTAGCCACTGCCTTGAATCAACATTTAATTATTCGTTGTTTAAGAAGGCAGCTTGCCAGACATCGTTCAAAATTACTGAATCAGGACCCTAAAAGTTTCATAGAAGATAAAAAGTAATACTGCTGCTTCAGAGCTCAAAATGGTGTTGGTGTGAGTGCACCACAGAGCACGAAGCTTGGATGAATCCCTGTTTGCTGAGGCGCATCACAGAAGGCTGGGCTCTCTCTCTCTCTGCTACCCACCCACTCCAGCAGTTTCAAGAAGTACATCTAAGTGTGGAGACTTTCAGGAGACAGGGTGACACGTGAACTCTACGTACGTAGATTCATGAACTTGAACCTACATCAGTATATTGCTAAATGTAATGTGTCGGTTTACCTTCATCAGACAGTATGTTCTGAGAAGGCAGGGACAACATCCACCACAGTCACTGGCACAATGCAGAAGCTCTACAGATACTTGTTCAATGGAATGCATCTGAATTTTTCAGATATGGGGGAGTTTAAGGTGAAAATAATTCATGAAACATATGCTTTCTATTACCATCCTAAAATGGTCAACTTAAAAATGGTGCAAAATTGGCTATTAATGTTGGTTATGTTAATGTTCCACAGCATTTCTCCAAGATGCTGAGTGGGAGAGGGTGAAGTGTCCAGTCATTGTGATAATAAAGAACAATGCTGTAAAAACAATCCACAATGTTTTTGTTGCTAATATATGACAATTCCTTACAGTGCCAAAAAGAGTTTTTCATTTAATATTCATTTATCCTCAACTCCCTAAATCTAGCTGTCCAGCTACGTCCATCACATGGTGTAAGCCTCTTCATGCTAGTGCATATAGTATGTTGTATGAATTACATATGTGAGACCATAAGCATCCTGAAGCTAGAGATTGGAAGTTGTTTTCATCTTTGTATTCCTTCTCTGGAATAGTGCTAACATTCTGGCTGAAAGAATAAAATCAGATAAATTTAGAATGTATAGCTGTGCATTATAAATACCTTCTATTAGCATAAAAGTTTTTTTCTTGGGTAAAAGTACATTATTGAAACTGTAAAAGTGAAAGAGTTAAAAATGATTGGGTAATTAATATGAAATGAATCAGAAGAGGCAGCTAACTGGAGTATTAGAGTCATAAATTCTTCCCGAGTGGCCCTTCAATAATAATAATAATAGACTCATAAGGGGTTGTAGAATAATTACCCTAGTCCCAGCTCCATCCACCCCCATTTTACAGTGGAGGAACATGAGGCCCAGAGAAGGGTCCCTGCACCTTAGCCACATAGCAGCTAGAGGCCAGGCGGGGTGACACACACCTGTAATCTCAGCGACTTGGGAGGCTGAGGCAGGAGGATCACAAGTTTAGGGCTAGCCTTGGCAACTTAACAAGATGCTGTTTCAAAATTAAAACACAAAAAATGGCAAAAGCAGCAAGAATGAGAACCTGTGTCTCTTCTCTTCACTCAAAGAGAAGCAGCTCTTCTTTCTTCCAAACCAATAAAAAGAAACAAACAAAAACCACTTCAGGCAAGTCACTGTCCTTATTTTAAAAATCACCTGAGCCAAAATGCCAAGTCAAAATTTAACAGTGAATGTTAAAAATAAGTGAAAAAGATCTTTGTAGTTTCATATGTACATGGCATATAGGTCAAATTCTGAAAGGGGTAAAAAACAAAACAAAACCCTCTTTTAATATTAAAGAGGTACCAGGCTCAGTTGCAAAGAACCACTGAACTATATTTTGAGAAAAGAAACAGTAAGAAAGCTTACCGAAAATCTGCTAAGATGACTCAAAAGAGGAAAAAATGACATTTGGGAAAAGAAATGTTTGATCTAAAGGATGATGAACAAAGTAAGGTTCCAAAATTATCCTCAGTAATAAATACGTTACAAAACCGGTGTGACAACCAGCTAGGTGAGCTTCTGAACAGAGACACCGAGGGTGACTGCCTCATCCATGTCTGTAATTAGTTTTGTTTCTCAGAGTGACATGGCATGAAAATCTATTTTTGAGAATTCAGAGACAAATCAGTAACAAGTGTTACTATCATAAAAGTACTAAAAATATCATGAAAGTACTAAAAAGAAAAGGTGGATATATTTATTCAATTGCTCTCATAAGACAATCACGTATTTAAATTATATGATTATATGGTATTACAGTAGCTAAAATAGTACTATTTGCATGAGGAAGAGGCTACTGAAGACTACTACTATTGACATTTAACATAAGTGCTCCTATGTCCCAATGATATTTTGTTAGAAATTCACATTCTGGTTTGAGGTTTAAAGATCCCTAAATAGTAAGTCTGCTGTCACTGATCTGTATCAACAGGACGCAGACTGATACACCGTGATAAGGCACAGCAAGATGTACCGAACCCAACCTAGAGCTATCAGAGCTTGCTCACCTTCACAAAGCTCATGCGTATAGTACACATTTTTGTGAGCTCATAGACGGTCTCGAAGCCATGGTTCACAGACTGTGCCAACAACTGAGCAAATTCTTGGTTGTTAAAAATTTTCAAGCTACACCCACTAGGGATCTTGCAAACAGTAGTGGGGTGAAATCCGTGATGGTAGTTGCAGTTCCGACTTTGCACGAAGATGCTACTGTCACTGAGGCATTCGGCATACACTTCCCCTCCAACATAGTAAAGATGCACTCCTGTGGGAAGACAAACTGTTTAGTAGCTGCTATTTTTTTTATAGCTGAAAGGCACCTGTGCAACATCAACATAAAAATATACATTTATATGGATTTTAACTTCAGCAACATAGGCAGATATTCTCTAAGTCCTGCACAATTGGTAGAATCTTAGTTAATACAACCTCCACATGTCAATGACCACACCGAGGAGGTTTCTAGGAAATAACAGGACAAGTCTTGAAAATAATAATGAAGTACAAACATTTTATTTTGATCATCACTTATTTATTTATTTTTGGTACTGGAGATTGAACCCAAAGGTGCTTTATCACTTAGCCACATCCTGAGCACCCCCTTTTTAAAATTTTGAGACAGGGTCTTGCTAAGTGGCATTGGGCCTTGCTAAGTTGCTGAAGCAGTCCTTGAAACTGTGATCTTCGTGCCTCACCCTCCCAAGTCACTGGGATAACAGGCATGTGCCACAGCACACAGTTCATTTTGATAAGTAGTTAATGTCTTATTTGGCCGTGGCTGAATGTATTCTCACTCTAAAAATATTGTACAATAAAACTTGGGTTTTGTTGTGGTATTGTCTATGTATTCATCATATGTCTCTTGCATTTATTTTGCAGCAGAGAGAAGAAAAGTAGAACTAGAAAACTAGAGGTAGAAGAAGCATTGTTGAGAACCGAGATACAAGTCTAGTAAAAAAAAATTTGAATTAAAAAATGTCATACTGTGTGAAACAACAGCTCACCAAACTACCGCCTGCTGTAAACTTCTTCCTGTGAGACCCAGAGTAGTAGAAGTGTAGGGAATTGTCACTACTCAGTCTTTAAAAGAAGGAAAAGCCGAGAAAGGGCCTCTCTGACAAAGTCTCATACCATTAAGGGAGATTACACAGGCCATCAAGCAGTCACAGCCTATGCAGCTTTAAATGATCCATCTTACAGGTAGCTGTATGGCTTAGTCACTGCTAATGTGACTGTCCCATCTGCAATATTTATTGTTGTGTTTACATGTACACTCAAGGCAGAAGACTTCTGTAACAATTAAATAGCTACTGAGGTAGAAACCCATCTTTCACCTGATGTAGTAAAAACTTAAGAGAAAGACCTTCATCCCTGATGAGAAAAATGATAACTTTAACCTTATAAAATTTAGAAAGTAAACAAAAAATATAAAGAAGCAGAAAATGTCACTCCATTAGCAACACAGAAGAAATAATTGTTAATAGTGTGAAACACGGAATTCAGTTTTGGGTATCATTAAGTTATCTTTAAAAACATTTAAAATTCTGCATGACTATATGTATCTAACCATTTATTTTACAGTTCTCCCACTAGCAGACCATTGTGTTGATGCTGATTTTCTGCTGTTATAACAATGCCATGATAAATGTCTCTGGACAATTTTTAATAATATCCTTAGGAGAGATTCCTGGAAGTTAAAGCACTGGATCGAAGGCCTTGACTCACTTTGCCAAACGACTTTCTAGAATGCTTGGATCAATTTACACCCTCACTAGCAGTGTGTAAGTAAGTGCCTTCCTTATTTGACCCAGGCACAATGGAATCTGAGCTTAAACAAAAGCAGAATTTTTCTAATGTATAGCTGAAAAATAACATAGCTGTTTTCATGTGCATGTGAGGCTGGATATGCTGTCCATTCACCATCTGTGTTTCTCCCTGGAACTCACTATTCATGTTCTTACCTATTTATCCCATTGAAGTTCTAGCTTTATTATTTTTTTATGAGCTGTGCATATAGAGGTAGAATATAAATAATTTATTTCTTATTTCCCTGTTCTTTCCCTTTTAATTTGGTTCATGATGTATTTTTTTAGCCTAAAGAACTTTGAAATCCTTTTCAAATCTCTTACCTTTTTTGTTGCTTTTATGCTTAGAAATTTTGTTTTACCTCTTTGATCAAATACATTTTATTCTAGCTTTTAAACTGTTTGCCTTCAAAAAAAAATATTCAAAAATCCACTCGCATATATGGTGAGAGGTCAGGATCCTCCCCACTTCACAACAGCTGACTGTGTTACTAAGGACTATTAGAAGACTCTCCTGGTTTGCTATGCTTCTTAACAACCTTAAATTTTATGCAGTCGGAGTTTATTCTCCTGTTTTGTTTATGATTTCCTTGTTGTTCTGTAACATTTTATTAACCCTAATGTCAACAATTTTTTCTTCTCCACTAAATCTTTTAGCTACTCTCATTTGTTTATTCTTCCAGGTAATACTCAGAATACATTATTCAGATCTCAGGAAAACATCATATAGTAGTTTAACTTGCTTTCAACTATAAATCAAGTTAGGAAGAGCAAATATCCTAAAATGCTTTCACAATATTAAGCCTTCCCTTAAGGAATACAGACTGCCTATTTATTCAAATTTTCTTTCCCTCTCAGTTAAGTTTTAGTATCTTTAGATAAGACTCACAATAGTTCAGATTATTTCAAAGCAATTTATGTTTTCTGTAGCTATAGGACTGAGATTTTCCCCTCCCTTATACTTTTTAACTGGCCATTGCCAGATTAAGGGAAACTAACAACAACAATAACAACAAAAATATGTTCTCCAAGAGCTTCTAGGTAAACGGAACAGGCACAGGTGAGGGAGAAGGCTAGTGTGCTTCTTCTGGCAGGACTATGAATTAATATAAGCTTTCTGGAAATCATTTGACAAAATATATCAAGGGCTTTTGGTCTACCAATTTTACTTGAAGAACGTATCTCACGAATGTTATCTAAATCAATCATATCATCTGCAAATCATGATCCTCTTGGCTTACTTCCATCATCTGAAATTCTGAGCACACTACTCAGGGCATCTGGAACAATTTTAAGTACTGACATTCCCAGAATTCTTATTTTCTTCCTAATAGGAAATTGTACAATGGCTTTTTACTACTTTGGGGGAATAGTCACCCTAGAAATTAAGGAAAAGTCAGTCTCTCCATCCCAAATGCAGAATGTGATTTATATATAATTACAGGGGGCTTACGGACCACACAAAGTTTATCTATGTATGTTATGAACCTAACTTCTAGTATTTCATCATTAAATATGTTTAGTTTTTTCCCCCCTTTTAATCATATTGAGGAATATATATCAATTCCTATTTAAGGATTGCTGAGTTCCTCCACCTCTAGAATGTTAAAACTTTGTCTCAAATGCTTTTCAAATATCCATTAAATAATCTTTCTATCTGGTCCATTGTTTTACATTTCATAGGTCATTCTTTTTAAACATTTAACTCTGAAAATAATTTCAGATTTATAGAAGTGTGAAAAAGATCAAAGAAAAAGATAACAAAGAGAGCCCTACAACCGTCACCCAGACTAACCTACTGTGACAGTATGCTTCATTTCCTTCATTGTTTGCACTCTCCCTCCCCACTGTCCCTACACACACACACACACACACACACACACACACACACACACCCCTTATGTATTCTGACACAGGACTGCTTCAGATATAGGCAGATGGAGAGAAGACAGATTATCTTCATATGTACATGTCTTTCTGAACTATTGCATCACGGACCTTTACCCTTAAGTACTTAAAGTGTGTTATTTCCCAAGCAAGACAGCTTCACCCAATAGTTAGCAAAAGTCAGTAAATTTAACAGTGATATGATACTTTAATCTACCATTCTTATTCCAGTCCTGTCTGCTGTTCTCAATAATGTCATTTATAATCATTTTCAGCCTGTCCAGTACAGGATCATATCTACTGTCACGTCTTTTAACGTCTTTTAATCCGGAACATTCCTACGCTTTTCTTGTTTTTTTGACAAATATTTTGGGAGAATAAAGTCACTCCTTGCTCTTAAATATAGAATGCTCATCATTTTGGGTTTGTCAGATGTTTCCGTAGGACGGGGCTCAGGTATGCATTATTAGCTGGAATCCTGCACGGGAGATCCTATGGCCTTATTGGGGTATCATATTTGGAGGTATATGGTATTCACTGTCTTTATTGCTGATGACAATTTTGATTCCCCCAATCAAGATGGGGGATCAATTATGTAATTACAAAAATAAATCGCACAGTTTCTCCACTTTGTAATTACTGCCTTATAGTGTCCTTTGTGACTAATAGGTAGTTTGTGGGGAGACATCTGAAAATCATGCAAATAACCTGATTCTCATAAAAAATCCTCTTCATATTTAGCATTCATTGAGGATTCTTGCTTGATCCTTACTAGGATGCTTGCAAACTGCTGTTTCTGCAACTCTAGCTCTCACTCTATACCAGTTGGCCTTCCTCACTCACTAGTTCATCTATTTATTGTTAGCAAGGACATATGTTAGCATTGTTTTTGAGTGGTTTAAAATTCATTAGTGTACCTAATTATATTTGCCCCCAGGTATCTGCAGGTTCTGAATTCACAGATTGAAACATTTTTTTTTAAAAAAACTGTGCCTGTATTGAACATGTACAGACTTTGCTTTCTTGTCATGATTTCCTGAGCAACACAGCATAATAGCTACTTACACAGCGCTATACTGCATTTGATTGAAAGTATACAGGAGGATTGCGCAGGTTATAAACAAATACTACAACACCAACCTATACAAGAGAACTGAGCACCCGTAGATTTTAGTACCTTCAAGGATCCTGAACAAGATATACCAAGGGGGATGACTACATTTTGTGCTCACACTGGGAGTTGTGCAGTAGAAGCCCCTTCAAGCTGAGTCCTGTGACACACCCCATAAGCATTCTTTAGTTTCTGCCATAATGAGATGCTACAGGCTCATCATATCTGGCTGGGAGCTGGCTATTTCTCCAAGGAGCCCCAGTTCCTCTTGGTAGGAAATAGCATTAGAGGTTACAGTCGGGGCTAGAGATGCACTTTTTGCTACTGGATGCCTCTGTTTCTTGGCCCTCCCAGCACACACATCAGAAACCATATGTATGTACTGACACATATACACAGATTTCCATACACACGAGAATAAATGCATGCACATCCATGTATGCACTGTTAAAGTTATAATTACACACTGATGCCTCCACTTACCTCACAGTTCATCTCTTGCCCTCCTTCATGTTTGTGTGTGTCCCCTGTTCCACAGTGAAAACCAAGCTCCCCAAATAGCCACACACTCATTTGCTTGATCTTATCACACATCTAAAAGTTCCAGAACTGTCTCAACTCATATCACCACTAAATAATTGAGTCTATGAAAAAGATATTTTATTCTATAGCAAAACAAGACAGAACAGTGCCCTGAAATAGCAATGATTTCGGCTAATTCACATCAATAGAATGGCAGTCAGGAGACTACATAGTCTTTAAATGGAAGAACTTCCAGATAATACAAATTTTAAAAATATTTTCAAACTGCAGCAAGTGAACATGACCTGGTGTTTGCTATAGGAATGAATGACCAAGTGTCCTCTGGGAGAACAGTGATAGGAAAGATAAACATCTGACGGGTTCAAGTGAAGACTCACCTTTTCCAATATGCCGCCTGGTGTTTTCAATAGTGGAATTCCGGTTAACATTGGAGAGCAGCCCAAGGCAGAAACGGTTCTTATTGTTGGAAGGATCAGTGAAACCATCCACCAACACACTCGTGGAGGAGGCATGGAACGCTTCACCCACACGATTGTTGAGCTCATAGTAGACAATAGAGCACCAGTGTTTTGGTTCTTCATAAGCAACTGCCTGAACATCTGTAAAAAAAGAAAAGGTTCCATCAACTGAAGTCTGTGCCTCGGGCTCTCAAAAACTGAAACTGCATCAGAAAACTGGCTCAGGATCATGGGAGAGTAACTGCGGTTATACTACAAGTAGGTCTTCTCTGATGTCTAAAGCAGGTACTTCTTACGAAGTGTGACATTCTCCTTTAAAGGGAAAACAATTTCCCCCAATTACTATCAGAGAGCAAGCCTAGCAACAGCATTTGCTGAATAGTAACAATATGCTACTTGCTCTTTAACATGCAGAAAAGGAAATCGCCCTACTACAGACCCTGGCTGCCCATCTAAAGAAAAGCAACAAGAAGCCAGCGAAAAAACAAGTGGGAAGGAACAGCAGAGGCCCAGGATGTGCTGAGAGTGCCGCATACAAAGGGCTCACTTTTGGCAAAGCCCTGTCTACCTATGCTTTTTCAAAGTAATGAAAATCAGTTTTTAATTATTGATAAGAAGTGACTTTATTTCGTATTCAGTTGCCAATAATGATCACAGCCCCAGTTTTGCTCCAGTTCTCAAACTCAGGAAGAAATCCTGCCAGCTGGCCATTCTTACACAATGAATCATATCTCTCTCATCCAGATTTCATGCTAACTTCCTTATATTTGCTTTAAGTCATGCAGAGCAGGTGTGTTTTGTCTCTCCATTCCCAGAATGGGCCAACAATGGAAATTACCCAACTTTACTGACAGGATGCAGCTTGTTAAGTCAAATCTCCTAAGACTAACAAGTCTCCCAACAGAACACACTTCTAAACACTTGCAACTAGAAGGTTTTAAAGATAAGTTCCTTCTGTAGTAAAACCTCTTATACAACTGCTTTAGAGATTCCAGGAATACAAAACCATAGTATTTCCAGTATACCAATAAATAATGATCTGAGGTTTATGAAGTCTTGGGTGTGTAATCATAAAAAATTGAATGAAAATCCACATCAGAGGCATGGGCTATAACTGTTAAGGGAGAAGAACCTCTGTGTTCTTACTATCAGCCTCTACACATATTAAAACGTACTTAGTTTTTGATTCTGGTAAAGAAAACAAGAAAAATGATCACTGAAAACCCCACACATTAGTTGCTTTATACTTACACAGTTCAGCTGAAAATATATACTATTTTTTCTGTTTGCTAAGCAACTCTGCCATGTCAATTTGCTTAATTTCACAGAGCAAAATTTTAGTGATTTACAAGTGCCCAGTCTTAAAGATGGCTCCAATGTCATTGATAAAGGTCTTTTATCAGCTTCCAGGATTGTTCCAAATACTATTCAACTAGACCAGACCAGACTGATGCATTTCTTTTTCTAAATGCATCAGTATAAAAATGCCAGAATATTTCATGAGCCATACAATCTTTATTAAAATTATTCCACTCTGCCCTTGTAGTGCAAAAGCAGTCAAAGATAACAGGTAGTGAATGGCACAGCTGTGCTCCAATAAAGCTTCATTTACAAAAACAGGAGCAAGCTCAATGGGATGTGGGCTGCAGTCTGCTGATCCCTGCTTTTGGAAACCCATCAATGAGGACAAGAAAAAGGCCAATATTCCTTCCTTATGAAAATATGAACTGACTGTAGACTAATTCTAATGATGAAAAATTTAAACGTTATATAAAAGGAACATTCTTAAATCTGTGTCTACTTCCTGAAATCAACATGTTAGACTTAACCACCATGGGCTCAGGGTCCACAGGGTCTTATCAGTGTGTATTACCCTGCTCATTCTCTCCTTCTATTCTGTTCTCCAAGTTTCAAAAACGTGTGAGATAGGGCTTATTTTTCAAATCAGAGTGTTTATGTGTTGACTTATAGTTATATGTTTGATAGGATGTCCTAGAGATGATCAGGTACCACGAAACACAGGCTAAATAAAAAAAGAAAATTAAAAAATTTTATTGTTTAAAAGTTGTACATCCCAATTTATTGCATTGCACATCTAATAAAGGTTCTTTTGAGTTCAACTTTTTAAAAATAAATTTTACTTTTTAGAGCAGTTTTAGGTTCACAGAAAAGTTGAGTACAAGGTTCAGAGATTTTCCATATGTCCCCGACCCTAAGAATACCTTCCCACATTATCCATAGCCCATGTACCATAGGGGTATATTTGTTATAATCTATGAATCTACATTGACACATAATTACCGCCCGAAGTCCAGAGTTAACATTTATATGGGTGTGTATGGCACTGGAGGTGAAACCCAGGGTCTTGAGCAATCTAGACAAGCGCTCTACCATTTAGCTACAACACCACTAGCTCTTAAGAGTTCACTCATGGTGTTGTTCATTCTGTGGGTTTGGACAAATGTATAGCAACACATAGCTATCATCATGGTATCACACAGATATCATCAAACTTTACTTAAAAAATACATGCAACTCTGACAAAGTCTGAAGTATCTATTTTAATTATAAAAGTGCTAATAATACATCTAGCAATCAAGTTGCATTTTAACTTCAATTTGCATAAGTGTTATACAGATTGAAGAATCTGTGCCTGGGTAAGTGTGTGGGTGCATCAGTGAAGCCCTTCCCAGAGGCCACTGGGGAAGGGTTCTTTATATCCACCAGTGTGGTCGTGGCTTCTAACAGACACTCAGGATCCTATCATACTTATTTACCTGAGCTCTGCCTTCTTAAGCCCACTCAACTTGCCATTGTCAACCTATGGGAAGGATGACTCTGTCCCCTCAGTCATCGCCATGAATAATACAGAACTGGAAGTAGAGACCCACCCTTCACTAAGGAAGGAAAAAAATGTTCAGTTCTGCTTAGTTCTTTAGGGTAAGAAGAGGAAAAAGGTGTGCCTCCATTTCTTTTCGTAGTGAAGTGAGAAATAAATTCAGCAAGAAAGAAGCAAATGCTATTCGTTTCGGTTTCAGTGAGACATAAATAAGATCTAGAAAACAGATGAGGTTTATGAATATGGACTCTAACCACAAAAGAAAACTTTGGAAGGCCAGTTACGAGAACTGTCCATTTTGAACATCACCTGGGGAGCTCCACTTTGGTGGTGCTGTGCCCATCATGGCGCAACTCCCCTCTGTCCACTTAGAAGCACTCCTTTCATCACCAGTCCTAAACGACCAAGTTCTGGAGATCTAAAGAGACGACAGCACAGCCACACTCAGGCCTCCGTTAGTTAACAAGTCAGTGTTTGCTCTTTAAGTGAGAGACACATGTGTTCTCCACAGACTTCTTTCCATCGAGCTTCTCTTCCTGTGCTCTACCTTTCTCTAGCAGCTATCTTTTTAAAAGATTAATAAGCTCTGTGAGAGAAAGCAACATATCGACTTTGAACTTTAAAAGGGGAATAACCAGCAACTCATTTTACCTCCTCTGTTGATTTCTGAGGGCAGTGAAGGTGCCATCATATTTGTGTCCATTGGCTGAGAGCCATCCTGGGTCATGGGGTCCTCCGGAGGCAAGTAAGCAGGTGGGGGAGTATCAGCTACAGAGTTTCAAAAAAAAAATTACATGCTTAAAACACATATTCTCTTCTGTGCTAAGACTAAGATGTCAAGTTGCCATTTAACCCTCATATTAAAAGACTAGATATTACAGACACTGGTCTTGATGCCACCCCGAAAACCTTATGTGTTTTTAATGACAGTTCAGTGGGAGGAGAAGCACCCATTACATGCCAGTTCCAGGAGCTGTCAGCCCGTCCCGTCCAGGGCCACACCATTTAATTAATTAATTTATTAAACATCACATGCAATTTCTTATTAACATTCAGAAGTTTTAGCATTAATTATATAGAAGTCTTAATAAAAGTCTATGGAAAACGCTTCCCATCATTAATATTTGTTGCAGCCACTCTGGGGAACCTTAGTGACTTCAGTGTTCTTAATGCTTGTAACATGGCATTACTATGGGCAGCTTTTTCTAAACTTCTGCAGAAACACATCCAAGTAAGCAGATTCACTGGCTGGCTTGGACTGTGCCATTTTATAAAAACAATCGGAACAGCACTTAAGCTCACTCCTACACGGTCCACCTCAAGAGGACCTCTGCATTTCAGTTTCACTACTGGATGGAAAACATCTGAAAGCTACATGAAGATTATTAAGAAAGGAGGTTTCAGAATCTCTTGCATAAACCTATGAACTTTTAGGAATTTACTAGCCAAGTTTCATTATAGTCTATGGATTTAAACTGTGAATTTTCCATGACTTTGAACAACCTGTTAGGATTACCTTCTTCCTACTATTTAAATGAGCACTAGTTTTAAAATCACTAATAATACAAAATTTGTAAATAAATCAGTTTATCACAGTTTTAATTCCAGAATCTGTTTCAGAATCTACACACGTACTCTTCTGAAGAGCACACCGCCAGCTGGCAAACCAGCGCAGACGACGTGATTTCTGAAACAACAAACACTAATACAAGTCTGGTGTTTTCTTACTGTAAAATAAAGGGTACTGTGGTTTCCCACAAACAATCCTTTGTGGTCCTAAGTCAAATTCCTCACTGGCTCTGGGCAGCCCTACTACCTAGCACCCACAACAGAGCCTTGGCAATAAACTTTGACCTTAGGGAATCATGCATTCTTGGAGAAGTACTCAGGGCAATTGCCCAACGTGAATAACCAGCTCTGCTCCTTCAGGGGTTCTTGGAGATTCTAACTGACGCTCCAGCTCAATCATCCCAATGCTTCCGCCATCCAGCTGCTGAAAAGCTGTGTCTCAGTGTCCTGACAGAATTACGGGGTAGCAGCTGGATGCCTTTCCCTCTCCTTCTCCTTCTCTTTTAAATTTAGCTTCCTCCCTGTAGCTCTATGGCTAACTCTGTTTTATCTCAAGCCAGGAGTGAAGACAGCCTCCTTTGAGCCTGAATCCTGTGAATTTCTGCTATCAAGTTGGTAACAATTTCATTGGCAACCTGCAGCATTGGCATGGCTAAGAGGGAGCAGCTCATTATTGCTGTGGTCTAGTATTCCTCCTTTCCTCTTCCTGTATTTCCTCTACTTGGCCTGTGTCTTAATCCCTGACAGCTATGGACAAAGTATAAATTCAGGCAATAATCTTCCATTTTTTCTTTTAGGCTCACCCTGGGTACCGTTGCTGAAAAGCGTTCTGAAATATGTCTCTTTACCACTGACCTGTCCATCAAATCCAACAGGTTTTTGAGGAAGCTGTGTGGATAGGGAGTCACCAAATGTTATTAGTTTGATCTTTAAACGATCATACCACTTTTATCACGACAATTTTAGATTGAAAAACCACAATGCAAAATAAACAAACTTAAAAAGGGGGAGTAACAAATACATAAAAATGGAAACAGTAAGAGTATAAAACACTTTCCTCTTTTTTCAGTACTGGGGATTGAATGTAGGGACACTTTACCATGGAGCTACATCCCCAAACCTTTTTATTTTGCTATGTTATAGAAGCTGGCTTTTAACTTGTGATTCTCTTGTCTCAGCCTCCCATGTAGCTGGAATTATGGGTGTGTACCACTGCACTGGCTTACTTTTCAATTTTTGAAGGTCCAGGACTGATGTTGAATTTAAAAACACTTTAAGTGGCCCCAAAACGTGCTTGCCCATTTTCCCTTTCCAAAATGTTAATGGATTTCAAGTGTATCTTTGACTTTTCTTGAGGTCTACTGGCAAGAAATTTGGTACTAATTTCTTTTGTGAGATGCTTGTTTATTAATTTATAATTTGAAAAGTACAATGACTTAATTAATCATTTATTTTGATAACCATTACACCATCAGTTATGTCTAGAAGAGGAAAATAATTGTTGTCTCTAAGTTAAACAAGCAGATGGTTTTCAATACTTCTGCTGCAATTCCTTTGTTGCTAAAGTATATGTTTCTTGGGATTACATCACCACTTAAATGAATTTAATTAAATGGGGGGGGTGTGTGTGTGATCCCTTAGGAAATATCTTTTCTGAGGTTGTACTGGCAATGGGTTTTTCCACGTCTGAAATGATGTTAATGGAGGCTGTTTTTCATAACAGCAATGTGTGTAACACACTGTTTCTCTCTCTTTTTTTTTAATCAAGAGCAAAGACTGTAATAACAATGCCACTCCCAGAAGGATGCAGCTGTTTCAAAACTTTTTTAAAACAAGGGGAAAACAGTTTATTTGAGCATGTGTGCCTGACAAATAAAGCAAGACATGTGCTTCCTTGGCCGGAGCCTCCGTCCTCTGCGAGTGGCACTGTGAAGCACCAGAGCTTGGGCCCCTCCCTGCCAGGTAGCCCACCTCCCTGGGACCACTCCATCCTACCTGGCATCTGGAAAGGGCTGCCCGGGTCTGAGCTGGTCGGAGAGTGAGGATAGGTGCTGCTGCTGCTTCCAGGAGAGTTCGGGTAACTGCTGTTAGGAGAATGAGGGAATGGGTGGCTGTTGGGCTGCTGGAAAGAATCTGGAAAAGTGGCGTTGAGTGGCATGTGAGGCTCATTCTGTCCCAAGTTCCGGAACTGAGCTAGGAGGCTGTGCTGAGGGTTATATTCGCTGTGTCTCGGAACCAGCACTGGGGGAAGAACTGGAAATGGAGAGGAAAAAAAGGGAAATAAAAATGAGAACAGCAAAGATCAATAAGCACCTCACTGTAAAGCTGTAACATTATCTGTAAGTGACAACAAATGATCTGAACCTGGCCCTGCTGCCAACTCAAAAGCACCATTCAAATGAAAAGCCATTTTATACTCAGGGTCCCTTTAGACCCACAGATGACATATGCCTGAGATTTGCAACACAGACAGAATGCCCAGGGAAAGTCTGCAAAATACATTCTTTCAGGTTAAAAATTGTTAAGGTTTTCATTCTTAAATTTTCCACCCACTAAAAATCAAAAACAATCAAGAATATGTCACCATTGATAAATCCACTTCACAGCCTAGCTGATAAGGTTTTAGTGTTTGTTGAATGATATGAATTATTCACCAAGAATGTTTTAAATTGAAAAATCATCTTGCTTTAAAATGAAAAGAAGAGTGAATAGTCGAGAAGGTAGACACACTGGGCAAGAGAACATCCCAAGGCCGGTGAGACGGTGATCACACAGGGTGTGATGCTCTGTGGGGCAGACTCATGCTATGTTCTGTCTTAGTAGCAGCACGCCATGAACACCTTTTTTCTAAGGAGCTTAGTGACTTTACCCAACAGTCCTTGGCACCAGTTGATAGGCTAAGGAGGACACAGGATGAACTCTACATTCTGCTAACTGAAAACTCAAGGTATGAAGGCCCAGAAGGCAGGCACCCGGGAGAAGCAAAAACAACTCCTGTCACTCCTAGAAGCTCTATATAACACTAGGAACCTGAGGAGTTGAAAATCGGCATGTTCATCAACCTCTGGAACTTCCAGGCAAAGCTGCTATCAATGTAACCATCCTAGAAGGGCAGGGCGAGGTGATGGTCAGTTACAGAGCCCTAACCAGGCTCCACTTCAAGTTTCCCACCAGAAATACCAGATGGCTCCTCCTAATGACAAAGGTCTTTTTGGAAGCCTTCCTGCTCTTGTAGCCTCAACGGAGAGGAGAAAAACCCATTTTCAAACTGCATGAGCAAAGAGACAAGATTTAAAATCTATTATGGTTGGTAGTTAAAACTCAATGTATTTTCTTAAAGAAACAATACTTGGTGGAAATAGGAAGTAGGTTGATTTGAGGGCTTTCCAGGGAATCTATTTATGATTTGTTTTATTTTAGGGGAAAATAAGCTCTTAACACTTGGATTATCACATATTTATGAACTGAAAAATATTTTTAAGTAAAAATAGGTTTTTATAAGTATTAAAGTTTCTCATGCTGTATCTTAAATTCCTATATAATCTTGTGCAGATTTGTTGATTTCCCTATTATTTGGTCCTTTAGAAACAAAGCTTTTGAGCATATTGTAATTTCTTTTTAATAGCACTGTGTTGGAATCTGCCCAAACCAAGCCATTAAAAACCTGATTTTTTTCTCCTTCCACCTTTAATATCATCTGAAGTACAAACTGCTTTGTCAAAAAAAATTTCTGATAAAGGCTTCCACAATGCTAACAGAAACCTTACAAAATAAATACAAGCTGTGAAACAGTCCAATACTTTTAAATTATCATGTAGCTACAGTTCGTTATGATTTTTACTCCAAATCCTCCTAACCCCTAAACCACTTCCCACAAATGCAGAACCAGGCTGCAACCTGAATCAATTCTCCATCTCCTCTACCTTTCAGAGAACATCCCCTGCCTGCCTATTTTAGCATCTCTTATTTTGCCCAGGAGTCTTAGACAGAGGACTTCCTGTTCCTACTGCCTGCAGGCAGGGCAGCCAGGGGGGGATAAATTAACCTTTGCCATAGCAAAGGACAACATGTTTCTGTACACTCCCACCCACCCACCGCACGTGTTCCTGGAGTAACCCTGTTGTATAGTGATCTGCTCGGGCACAGAGCTGTTCTCAGCCACAGATGAGCTCAATCAGCTTTTGTAGATGACTGTGAACCACCAAGGACAGCAAAGCAGCATGCTGCAGATGAACTTGACAAGAGAAGTAACTTTTCCTCTCATGTCTGCTTTATTTTGGTGGGGGGCTAGGGATTAGATCCAGGGCCTTGCACGTGATAAGCACAGGCTCTGCTGCTGAACTCCACCCACAGGTCCTCACCTCTGATTATTAAGATGATTTTATCATTCTGGTACCAGTAACTTTTAATAAACTCTAGTACAGAATTATTAGATATCTACAGTAAGATGCACAGATCTTCACAAACAGAACATTCACTGTTCCATCCGGCTTCCTTGCCTGTGAGATCCATCTAACACTGTGTTCCATTTTATCATGTGTATATACTACGATTTATTGGACGAGACAATTTTATCTTCTGCCAAAGAATTGTTTCCAGTTTGGAGTCATTATAATGAAAGCCATTATTATCATTCCTTTATTTACCTTGTTTTGAAATAATTCCAAAGTTACAGAAAAATTACAAGAATAGTATAAAGAACTCTTACATATCCTTTACCCAGATCCAACAATTTTTAACATTATGCTATGTGTGTGTCATTAGTTACTCTCTCCTCCCTTCTCCTCTTACATATACACTCTTTGAGTCATCTGAGAGCAGGCAGCACACATCCCCTAAATTCCTAAAAAGAATATTAACTTCCACGTATATGGTTAACAAAACAGCTGTTTTCGGTATCATGGTACTGACATTTGAGTTGTATTATAGACTGTCTCTCAATTTGGGTTTCTCCTATGTTTCCTGATGATTAAACTCAAGAGATTTTTTGACTGAACTACTGCCTAGGGGATATTCCTCCCTTCTGAGGATAAACATCCAGAAAGCCACCGTGTCTGCTTGTGACCAACATTGTTAATCTCACCACTTAATGTGTCGTCTAATTTATCCACTGTCTATAGTTACAGTTCTTCCTTTCGTAATTAATAAAAAAAAATCAGTGGGAAATGCCTTAAGACTATGTAAATACCATGTATTATCAAACTTTACCTCTGTGCTTGAATCAATTTTTGCTATAAAGATTGTGAATGGTGATATTTAACTCCGTTATTCCTCTTCAGAATTCTAACATAAGCACTTTCCCTTCTCTCCCATTTATCTGCCCATCTATGACAATCAATCATCCACATGGAGCCATGGATTCTTAGTCAATGGGCTTGCATATTTTGACATTCATATGGACTTAGAATTGGCCATCAGGAGCCCACTCAAGGTGGTTCCTATGTCTTTTTAACACGCCCTAATTTTTTGAGTATTTATTTAATTTCTGGAACAAGATGTTTAGGCTTATCTCTCACCCTTTTCTCCAGCTCTGGGATTCCCAATCCCTTTCAGTTAGGAATGAGATTTAGAAACCAAAATATGGGCTTTGTGTTCTGTAAGTCTACCAGAGTCACACAGATGCTAGCGGTGTGCGGGCATCTGTGTCTTATAAATCTCAAGTTTATACTGTTAGCTCCAAGTCCAATCCAACTACACAAGGTTGTGGTTTGTCCTCCCTTAGTTCATATCAGTATAACCATACTTCAATAGCAAGACTCAGCACTACCAATACCAATACATTTATGAATAACTTCCTCAATTCTAAAATACACTTAAAAAGTTTTCAGAACCATTATATTTATACTATCTTATAAACTAAATCTAAGATAAACTTGGGGCTTATCTTCTTTTTATGAAAAGTTTTTTTTATACATACAAAATACTTGGATTCGTTCCAATTCATTCACAATGTACTGCCCCACTCCCAGTGTTATTTTATTAATTTGAAATTTTCTTTCTCTTGGTGAATTTATTTGAATGTTTTTTGCTGTTTTAGGAGTTCTGCTCTGCAATCTTGATTTATTTTTTAAATACATAGAATGTTAACATGATTCTGAAAGTCAAACAATATAGTCCCTAAACCTGTCTTTTACTCAGTCCCCCATTCTAACCTCCTCATAGGGTAGGTAACCAACCTCATTTTTTTTTTTTTCAGGTTTATCTTTCCTGTGTTTCTGCTTGAGGGTGGGCAGAAGCAGCTGAATGTCTGATTTTTTTTTTTTTTTTGGTATTGGGGATTGAACTCAGGGGCACTCGACCACTGAGCCACATACCCAGCCCTATTTTGTGTTTTATGTACAGACAGGGTGTCTCACTGAGTTGCTTAGCACCTTGCCATTATGAGGCTGGCTTTGAACTTGCGATTCTCCTGTCTCAGCCTCCCAAAGTGCTGGGATTACAGGCTTGCGTCACCATGCCCAGCTGAATGTCTGATTTTTTAATTTCCACTTTACTACTACCAAAGAAAGGTAGCCTACCGTCATTTTCCACACTTTGCTTCTTCTACATCTGTTGTGGTTTAGATGTGGTGTCCCCCAAAAGTTCACTTGTGAAACAATGCAAGCAGGTTCAGAGAAGAAATGATTGGGTTATAGCTTTAACCTCATCAACGAATTAATCCCTGATGGGATTAACTGAGTGGTAACTGAGTGGTAATAGGTGGGGTGTGGCTGGAGGAAGTGGTTCATTGGGGGCGTGGCTATGGGGTATATATTTGTACTTGGCAAGTGGAAACATCTCTCTCTGCTCTCTCTCTGATCATCACGTGAGCTGGTTCCCTCTGCCATACTCTTTTGCCATGATGTTCAGCCCCACCTTGAGCCCTTAGGAATGGAGTCAGCTGCCTATGGACTAAGACCTCTGGAACCATGAGACCTCAAATAAACTTTTCCTCCTCTAAAATTGTTCTGGTCAGATCTTTCAGTCACAGCAGTGAAAAAGCTGACTAAAACGACGTTCTAGTAATAACGTCATGTTAAAGAGATCTTCCTCATTTGTTTTTAAAGTCAGCACCATCAGTTTGTGGAGCCTGCATCACATGTCTGGGTGTTGAAGTAGTTCACATTATTTTACCATTACCTGTAAGGCTGCACTGACCGCACATATGTACGTGCTGCTAAATTCCCACAGGTGGAGATGCCGGTTGAAGGGGTAAACACACATGGAACTGTAACTGTTAAGCACCCCTTACAGGGGCTGTCATTTCCCACTGCCACCAGTAATGTATAAGCACCTTTCCCCCCACAATTTTCCAGAGACTTGGTCAAGCTTTGGATGTTTGGGACAATCTGGTGGGTGAAAAATGTTTTCTAGGTGCGATTTTAATTTACATTTCTAATTGTATGAGATTATTCTCTCTTCATGGATATGTAGAGAATGTTTTTATATTTTTGTTTTTATATCTTTTTAAAGTGTCCTCTTATGCCTTTTTGCCTGTTTTGATTTTTTTCACTTTTTATTTTAAAAATATGTATCTATGCACTAGACATGTCCATTTCACTTTTTATTTAAAAAATATGTATCTATGCAGATATTTCACACCTGCCATAGGTCTTTTTTCTTATGTGCCAATGTTTTTGATTTTTGCTTGCCAAATGTGTCAGTATTTCATTGCATATGGACATCTGTGTCATAGTCATTTATACCCATACTACAAGGAGGAATTCATCTATGCATTCTTCGGTATACATAAAGTTTCAAGTTTTTTTGTTTTTGTTTTTTTTATTTCTGATGTGTTTGGAGTTTGATTTTATTCATAAAGAATCTAATTTTACCTCTTTCTAAACGGTTAGCCAGTTACTCCAACAGCACTTATTAAAAGGCTCATCTTTGTCTTACTAATGGAAACACCACTTTTCTCATAATTTCTACATGTTTGGGTCCATTTCAAGATATTTCTTTCTGCTTCATTCTCTTCTGGTCTGTGCCCAGTACCACTGTTCAATTACAGCGGTCCTGGTCTCTGACAGGGATAGCTCCTCTCACAGTTCCTGTTCAGCATTTTATTTGTAGGCTTATTGTTCCACATGACTTTCCTTATCTACTTCCTGATAAAGAAGTTATTGGTACTTTTACTGGGATCACATTATCACCATAATCTGACAGCAAAAATCAACGTCTTGAGCATGGTAAAAGGCCTATTCAAGAACTAGGAGGGTCTGCTGGAGTTTACTGGTTGGCCTTTTTTGTTCTATATGTACCATCTGTATTAGATTGCTAAGGCCAGTGTAACAAAAACCCCACAGTCTGGTGCCTTAAACAACAGAAATTTATTTACTCACTGTTCTAGAGACTGAAAGTCTAAGATGAAGGTGTTGGCAGGCTGGTTTCACCTGAGGCTTCTCTATTTGACTTGCTGACGGCCATCTTCTCAGGGTGTACTCAAATGGCCTTTTTTTTCTGCATGTACTAACCCTCCTTCTTGTAAGAATACTAGACAGATTACATTACAGCTTTCCCCTCATGACCTCATTTTTACTTGATCTTCCTTAAAGACTCTATCCCTAAAAACAATCACCTTATGTGGCACCTGGGGTTTGGGCTTCAGCATGAATTTTGGAGGAGTCAACAATTCAGTCCATCATGCCACATATAGGATTTGTTCACTCCTTTCTAAATTTACCAAGCATTTTATATTTTCTGCTATTTTTAAAAAGGTTTCTCCATTGTATCTTCTAAATAATAATTACATATACAAAGGTTATTGATATTTTCACATTACTTTTATACTCTACTATCTGCCTGGATTATCTTGCTGAGTTAGTTTTATCATTGACTTTTCTAGAGATGTTGGGGATAATGATCATGTCACTGACAAGTAGCTTGATTTTTTTCCTTTCCATTGTTTTCTCTTGTCTAATGGCACTGGCGAATTGTGTCAGCAGAACGTTAAAATGCAGCAGAGGGAGCAAACTTTTCTGACTTATCTTGACCTTGGTGGGATTCTGTAGTATTTCCTCCTTAAAAAAGATGCTGACTTTAGGATGGAGGTGGATCTACCGATTCCTATAGTTGAGTGTTCTTATTAGGAATGACTGCTGAATTTTGGTCAGAGGCTTTTTCAGCATTTCTGGCCACACTAGTATTTTTCTTCTTTGACCTACTAATACAGTCACTGTATCCCTGGCATAACAGCAGCTTGGTCATGATATACTCTTTTCCTAATATTAGAATCTGATCACAATATTTTATTTAGGATTTTTACATAAATATAAACAAGTGACATTGGTCTGCATTCCTTTACTGGGTGCTGGCGTTGATGTCATGTCTGCTGGCTGCATCAGTGTTTGTAAGCTCTGAAGCAGTCTGTTTCCAGGCAGTCTCTCTATGTCCAGTTGACTACCTCTGTGATGCTATCTGGGCTTGGTGCTTCTGTGTTCTTGTATGAAAATAAATTTGTTGTAGCTATGTCTACTAAGATAAATTTTAATAAAATTTTTTCCTAGAAAAACTATCCATTTCATCTTGATTTTCAAATTTATTTGCATGCAAGTATGAAACAAAATCTTAAGTTTTTTCCTTCTATATTAATAGTTGTTCCCTTCTTGCTTCTTATTTATGCTTGTGCTCCCTCTCTCTGTTCCATACTTTTTTTCTTGGTTAAATTATGTGGTCCCTGGTCTATTTTTTGCTGCTTCTTCAAAGCAGGGTTTGGATTTAATCTGTTTTTTTTTCCTAATCTGTACCTCAGTTTTTTGTTTTTTTTTTTTTTTTTTTTTTTTTTTTTTTTTTTTTTTTTTTTTTTTTTTTTTTTTTTTTTTGCTTTTCATTATCTCATCCCTAAACTTGCTTTAATTTACTTTGACGTTCCTGTCCTGCCTTTCTGTTTGGGAATACAAAACTCATTTTTATTCTTTCACTTTTACTGATAGAGGTGTTCAAGGTGATGAATTTCCCTCTCATCACTTGTTTAAATGTATCCCATTGATACCAAATCTATAGGTTTTGGCAGAAATAACAATTTTTAAAAGTATCTTCTTGTTCACCTACAAGTCATTTAGTGGAAAAGTTTTAAAATTCTCAGGTAGGGAATGGAGATGTAGCTCAATGGGCGAGCACTTGCCTAGCACGCATGAGGCCCTGGGCTCAATCCCCTATACCACAAAAATATAAAACCCCAGGTAGAGCAGCATATGTACTTTTAAAATTTCTAGGTTAATAGCACTGTAATAACAATGTCGGTTTTATTATTTCTACTTTACGGAACTTGACATTTTGTGACCTATAACATAATACATTGTCTGAATTTTTGATTTCCCCAAATGCTTATTTAAGGATATTTATTTTGAAATACTGTTTTGTATTTAACAAATTTAAGCCACAGACCTGAAGGAAATCACATATCTGATAAAGGATTTATGTGTCTTAAATACATAAGAACCCCCAGAAGTCATTCATAAAAGGCACTGGGTTCAATTCTCACCATTGCATATAAAAAAAATAAAGGTCCTCAACAACTTAAAAAAAAAAAAAAAAGGACTACAAACCCAATTTAAAATCAGGCAATCGATTTAAACAACCTCTTCACTAAATAAGATGTACCTCCAAATTATGCTTAGTGAAATAAGCCAGATGTAGTACCAATCATCTGTGATTTCACATACGTGAATAGGCAAATTTCCAGAGGCAGAAAGTAGAATAAAGGTTATCAGAGGACAGGGAGAACGAGAAGCGGGAGGCATTGTTTTGTGATGCATACAGAGTTTTCATTGGGGATGACGAAAAAAGCTGGGTTTGGGTTAACAGGAATGGTTATGCAATATTGTCGAGAAGCGGGAGGCATTGTTTTGTGATGCATACAGAGTTTTCATTGGGGATGACAAAAAAAGCTGGGTTTGGGTTAACAGGAATGGTTATGCAATATTGTGAATGTATTTAATGCCACCAAAACATATACTTACAAATAGTTAAAGTAATTATTTTATGTTTATCTTATCATGCTAACATTTATTTTTAAATTAAAAGGATCGACCATACCAAGTGCTGACAAGGGTGTTGAACAACAAGAATTCTCATATACTGCTGGTGGGAATATTAAATGGTACAACCACTTCAGACAACACTTTGGCAGTTTCTTATAAAGTTTATTGAACATGAAACTTCTGTATGACCCACGATCCTATACCTAGATATTTATGCACGTAAAATCAAAACATTCTACACAAAGACATGTATGTTTTATTTGTAAAGTCCAAAACTGGGAACAAACCAAGTGTCCATCAATGGCTCAATGACTAAACAAATCATTGTATATCCATACAGTGGGATACTGCTCAGCAATAAGAAGGGATGAAATGTTTCACATGACAACATGTATGAATCTCAAGTTAATTACGTTGAAACAAAGCAGATAGAAAAGGGGTATCTGCTATATTCCATGCATACAAAATCTAGCATAGGCAGTTCTGTATAGTGACAGAAAGCAGATTGGTGATTGCTGGGGAAGAGGGTGGGTGCTAGGCAAGACGTTACAATGCCTCTGGTTTACTTTCTTGTGCTGATGCCCTTCACAGGTTCTTAGGTCAAAATAATCAAATTATATGTTCTAAAACACGTAGTTTATTCTATACCAATTCTATTTCTCAAGAATAGTTGAATGCACTGAATTTTTTGAATGCAGTTTTATTAAAAAAATAAACGCGAAGAAGCAATTTTAAATTATCCTATACCAATTTTTTAAAAAGCTGAAATTTTGCTATTGTCTACTCCTTTCCTACTCCCGTCTTTAAGATCAGGGAATTGTTACTCTGAGCTCTCAACACAACTATATTCCCAACTAAATCAGTTTTATTCTCCTGTCTCTATCACTATTCCAGATACACAGCATTATAGTGAAAATCAACTGAAGTCAAGAGCTACAAAGTGGTGGTAACGTTTCAGAAACATACTGTCTTGTATGAGATACTCAAGTTCAAAAGCAAAGTGCAAAGCAAAAAATAAACAGATACCCTACAAACTCTTTGCCTTTTCTGTTAAATCTCTCTGAAGTTCAAAGAGTGACAATCAGCACTTGAAATCCATGCTAATCACCCTAAGAATCTTCTGCAACATTTTCCCAGCATTTCTTCACATTTTTCAGGGCAGTAAACCTCAGCAACAGGGGAAAGTGAATTCATCTAGGGTCCAAGCAGCTCCACTAGAATTGTGAAATTACATTGAAATTTTGCTTTCCCTTACCAACTCATACACATATGTTCTACTGCTTGCAAGTTATTAAATGTAAAGTGACATCTTAAATAACTAACAACAAACTGACACTGGATCTCCAGGAAAATGTACATGTTACTTTTATTCTGAGTGTCCAGTGTGGTACATGGGGCTGGGTGGGCATTAGCACCCTAGTTTGAATGTGACTGTCTGTTTACTGAGCATCACATACTATTCTAACAAAGTTATAAATTTCTCAGAAAAGGAGAACAGAGAAAATATAAAACTATACCCTAGAAACAAGGAGACATATATAGAAGTGAGGAGAAATGTACCAAATTGATGATCAGTGGATAGCTAAGTCCCACAAGGGTCACATTGATATTGCTACCACAAGTATTACCTACAAGCCCAAAGCACACTCAGCACAGAACACCATGCTGCAGACTAGAGTGCTGAGAGGGGTGACTTCCTCCCCTGAGGCCACACAGAAAGGGTCAAAGCCAGGTTTCAGGGGAAGGCAATAAGTGCTCTTAACAGGAGTTTCCAGGAGACTTAGGGGACCAAGAACAGGACCTTGTCTTAGGGTCTCAGCATTGTTACGGTCTTTGTAGTCAGTTTAAGGAATGGGTGAGTAGAATAAATTCTCAATTGTTTCTGGACAAATTAAAATTAAGGTCACTAATTTTACAGGAAAAGTCTAGCCTAGTTTAGTAAGCTGCATTATGACAAGTACCTATTTCCCTGATGCTGCATGATACAGGAATCATGATAGAAATCTGGTTTGTGTCATTTGAAGACATTTTATAAGTAGGATGTTTGTCTGGGGCAGTCCCAATGTGTACCTGTTATCTGGTTTCATTGGTAATAGGGGACCCGTCAATCCCAAAAGCGCCCTGACTTGGACAATCAACAATATGGTCATCCTAAATATAAGCAATAATGGATGAAATTCAGGAAAGAAACGGATCTGGAAGAGCTGCAGCCTAGCTGCCAGCACACAGGAGTGTGCTAGAGAGGGACACATGGAAGCTGGGCAGGCTCGGTTAACAGGCTGGGCACCTCTTCCTGCTGGAATCCTGAAGGGTAAGGCTGCGGCTCTCCTGGGCGATTCCTTCCCGCCACACTGCTCCTTTCATTTTGGCGATATATCTGTTTTCTATTGTGGGAAAAGGAAAGAAGAAACAACCAGACTATCCACACTGAAGCGCTTTCTTTGTGCAATTCTCAGTTCCTGCACAAGAGATGAACCAACCTGAAGAACCACGATTTGCCAGCTAGGCCTGACTCAGGTCAGAAGTAGGAAAGGAGAGAGGGTGCGGAACGCCTTCCTCATACTACTTCTTTCTGCATCTCGAGCTATTCCGATGTTATGGGAAGCAGACACATGAGGGCAATGACTTTTCTGGGAACCATTTTCAGCTTCTTAGAGCGCTGTTATCTTAGTGCAATGAGGTCACTCCCACCTGGTAACTTCCAAGAATGAGGCTTCTCCTTTAGGAAAGACTGTTCCACTGGTTCATTTGAATTACAGAATCTCCTTTACAAAAAAGAATGCAGTGTTAAAACATCTTTCTTTTTAAGTCATTTAAAATCTGTGTGTACTGGTTCTATATTCTAGGAGCTCTAAGCCCTGGTAAATCCTGACCTGGTCTCACTAGTTCCCTCTCAAGTGTCTTATGAAAAAGGCGCTTAGTGACACACCCTCTCCCCTGCTTTCCTTCCACTGGCCTGAAAATCTGTCTAAGAGGAGGATGCTGGCTTCACTCCTTTCCCTGACCTCTCAGGAGAGAGGTCAGATCTCTGCCTGTTCTCAGTGATCTAACTGCTTTTTAAACTGTGCATCTCTCTTGATTAAAAAAACAGAATCCCCTTTTCCAGTCCACAGGCAAACCAAACTTAGAACGTTCAGGAAGCGGAAGTTTCAGGAGACCTTTGTGATCTGCCATGGACTTAGCTTTTCTGCGTTGCCAAGGCACATGGGAAAGGAATGCAAAGGAACAGCTCAGCTCTAAGGAGGGGCTGAGTGCTGCAAAGCATGCCTGTGCACTCCAGATTTGAGCTTGAGATTCTGCCACCAAGTGGAAACTAAAGTAGTCTAGTAATTTAGTTGATCCTAAATCTGACAAACAGCCCCCTGGTCTGTGACCCACCAAATGTTACGGAGAGGTAGCGCCCCCAACCCCTTCTTATTAACACACAAGAGAGTTCCCGTGATGAAGTTGCCAGACCTTTGCCTGTGTTTGTACTCAGACACATGATGGCAAACAGGCTACCTGCCACCTGGCAGTACATGTTTCCTGGCTCTGCAGGGTTAGAGAAGGCATTTATCTATGAGCTGAGACACCTGGGCTCTATTCCTGGCCAAGACAATAACTACCTTTGTGACTCTCAGCAAGTCACCCAATTTCTCTGGGTTTCAATTTCCTCATGCAAAAAGAGCAAGGGCCTTGCTCCAGGGGCCTTCCCATGCTAAATTCCACATTTCTTCTGACTCGTGAGAACGTTGTGTTATGGACACCTGGTGGTTCACTGGGTCCAGAGCTCAGTACCAGATGGCATTTCAGGACGTTTTGGTGAGGTCACCTGAGAGCAGAAAGGTGGTTCAGGGCTAATGGAAGAATGGTTTGAGAGCCATTCTAGCAGCAGCAATCCTCACAGAAAGGGCACAGTGAGCTGTCAAAGCGGCTGTGCCCAATGAATGCACTGTCCACCTTAGACAGAAGTCCCAACTGTGTGTTCTGTGGCCTATAGACAGAATTTACCTACAGGAAGTGGTGGAGAGGGTAAGGCCACTTAAGAGCTAACAGTATTCTTAACATGAAATAAAATTCCTCACCTAAGGATACCTTTGGGAAACTGAAGAAATGAATCACAGTACCTTAATCAAGTTTTAGTGAAAATACAGAATAGTCCAAATTCTGCATGGTGGCACCTGAACTTTTTGTTTGATTCTTAGTGGTGAGGTGATGGCGGGCAGGGTCTGACATAAGGTTTGCTGAGCACTACAGTTACTGTAAAGTCGAAAGGACAGACACTGGGTTCCCATGGCTGAATCCTCAGGACAGTCATCTCCATTTTACAGATGGGGAAGGGCTTAGCCTAGTCAGTCCTGCAACTTGGGACACACTGCTGCTGATCAGAGGGACAGGATTTGAATCAAGGTTTGCCCATCAGTACCAGACCACACTAAGTACTACAAAACTGAAAAGAGATTGTGAAGGTTATTTTTAAAATTCTCTTTCCATTTTTCTGAGTGGTTCTTTTGGGGGAAACATGTTTGTAAAAGACAAGGACAGTTGTACCTGAAGATGGCAAAACTGCAGTGTCACCTTCTAGGAATCCATTCATGACTCTTAAGGAAGAATATGTTAACAGAAGACAAATATGCAAACGACTTGAACAGGGAAAAATGAGTTAGAGTCAGCAACATTATCAAGCTTAAAACAAAAATTAAATGCACTTTAAAAAGGCTAAGACTACACAGTGTCGATCATGATTCTTGGGCAAGTGATTTAAATTAGAACTGAACTTCTGAGAACTCAACTTTGTAGCTAATGCCAGGTGTGCACATGCACAAGTCTTGTGACGCAGCTGAGGTTCCTGCTGTAACCTACCTGGGGGGGGGGGCGTCACACTCTTCCCCCACCTACCCCAGGCTTTGGGCAGTTTCCTTTGCTAGTTTTGTGTTTCTGTACTTTGCTCACTCCAAGTCTCGGCTCTAACATCATTTCTTTTATAGTGCCCTTTTCCTGGTCTTTCTCTCCACCCCCAAGAGAAACAAATTCCTCTTTGTGCCCCACTCAGGCTTAACAGATTTCCATCTTAGGACCTGCAACATTTTATGCTAATCTAACTACCTCACCTAGTAGACCATAATGCCCTTGATGGTAGAACTGGTTTTCTTTCTTTTGATTCACCCAGTGTCTACCTGACATATAATAGGTCCTTAATAAGTATTTTTTCAATTAATATGTGAGTGAATGATGTTACTGTTCCTGGCATGTGTATTATATAAGCTGGCTAATACAGACCAGTCTTTCTCAAAGTACAGACATCTGACTCCCTGCATTTGAATTAGCATACTTTAGCATACTTTTTTTTGGTACTGGAGATTGAACCCAGGGCCACTCAATCACTGAGTCACATCCCCAGCCCTATTTTGTTGTTGTTTTTTTTCAGAGATAAGGTTTCACTGAGTTGCTTAGTGCCTCACTGTTGCTGAGGCTGGCTTTGAACTTACAATCCTCCTGCCGCAGCCTCCCAAGCCACTGGGATTACAGGCGTGCACCACTGCGCCCACCAAGATACTTCTTTTAAAAGGTGGATTCATTACAGATATGAGAAATCAGAACCTCAGGAAGTTTGGAGGGACACAGCCTGGGTGAAGGAATATGAGACTACTGTGTGCACCAGCACCTGAGGATCGGGTTTCCTGGCCTATCCGGGGCTTTAACTCTTGCACAATGTGAACTTTAATTTTCTTACTTTACGTCAAATTTTTAGACATGAACCTTTTCACCTGTAAGACTACACAGTGTCAACTGTGATTCTTGGGTTAATACACTGATTTAAATTAGAAGGATATGGGAGCAGGGTGTGGAGACACATGTCTGTACTGGAGAGGCCAAAGCAAGAGGAACACAAGTTTGAGGTGAAACAAGGGTTGGGAATGTAGCTCAGAGACAGAATGTCCCTGGGTTCAATCCCCAGTACTTCCAAAAAAATAAAATAAAATCAGAATGATGTGGAAAGGGCTGACAAGGCCTTGCATGCAGCTGACAGGAGACTGCATAGTGTCCCGTTTTATCCTGGTCATGCAGCCCAGCGTCATGGAAGAGGAACTGGCTCTGGATCGAGACAGTTCAGGCTCTGGGCTAATGACTTCAGGCAGCAGCAGTTTCTGCCTAGTTTCCACACGGGGATAAGGAAAGCGTCCCTGGGACCTGCACCTTGACGATCAGGAGGGTGGCTCACAGCAGGCAGTCTCTCAAAGGCCAGCCTCTGCTCTTCCTGCCCTCACCCCAGCGTCCTTTCCTTTGCCAATATTTCTTTGCTTGGCTTCCACAGAACAGGTGCTATGCTATCAATGACTGCAAAGGTTCTTCAGAAGTAAAAACAAACAAATAACAAACAAACAAAAACAACACAAAACTTCAGGGTATAAGCAAAAACAAAGGGGAGGGGATTCCTTCATAGGGCACAGTGCGGGATACAACAGAGAGGTGGGTTTTAGTTTCAGATTTCCAAACTGGGAAATTCTGCTCAATTATTTACCGACCAATTAACAGGGGCAATATCTACTATGGTAAGCATGCAGTAAGGACTAATTACTACCTCACTTTTATTACTAAAATGGGAATAACAGTACTTGTCTCAGACTTTGTTTTAACATTCACATGGTGCTTACCTATGCCAAGTGCTGTATCAAGTTGTACCAAAGCTAACATATTTAATCCCCATAACAACTCTGCTCCTAAGCACATCGTTACCTCTACCTTATAAAGGTGGAAATCAAGGTACGGTGAGATGAAGTAACTTGCCCAAGAATTATATAACCAACAACCAGCGGAGACAGGATCTGCCACGGGCAGCATCTGCACAGGCTAGCCTGAAGGAAGTTCTGAGCCACTGTAAGCACTAGTGAAGGACTGTCATGGTCACACAAAGCAGGTGGCCAGGCTAACTAATCACCCACTGATATGTAAATGACAATCCCCAGGCGTCACACCAGGCAGCTTTGCTTAATTTGTAATTGCAGCCGAATTAATTATATTCGGCTCATTCTGAGCTCAGATTTGATTCTGTTAAGTATGTTCCACAGAACGGAGACACTTGGTATCTGATGATGGTGACTGTGCAACGGGAAATAAACACAAATAAAGCTCCATAAAAATCTGACATACAGGTGTGGTGCTCTCAATTTATCATCATCAATGCAGGGTGGGCATGGCTGGTGTGCACGTACTGCACATCACACCCTCTACCAGGGCAGACTTCAGATGCTGCTCCCCTTTGGTTAGGAGAGAAAACGGGTTAAAGTGGGGAAACCACTTCTTTTGAGAAGCAGGCCAGTGCGGCAGTTAAGCAGCATGGATTTTGGTGTTAGACTCTGATTTGAATCCTGGCTCTCTAGTTTCAAGCCCTGTGAAAACTGAAGTTCAGCTGCTTTGGTGGTACCAACTTCCTACAGCGGTGGTCAGGATTCAATGGCATTGCGTGTGAAGTGGCAGCATAGTGCCACCACATGTAAGCACAAAAGCCGCTGGGTGAACTGCCCGCCACGATTTTTATTGCAATGGCTGACATTAGTTTTCCAAAGTTTGCTTAGTGGAGACTTGCTCCCATTACAATTTTGTTCTTATCTGAAAGAAGATACACAGAGATATCTTGTTCCTCGTCCTATTTCAGTCACATCATGTTTCCAGAGTGCACTGAGCACTTGGGGCCTATTTAACTGTACGGTCCTCACCACAACCCTGGAAAGAGAGAGAAGATCACTCTCCCACTTCATGGGTCAGCGAACAAGCCCAAAGAGAACAAGTGACCGGCCCACGGTCAAAGTCACCAAGTGCCAAAATTGAGTCAATGCCTTCTAACCCTCTTTCTTTCTCCCCTATCATATTTTGACTCTACAACTAAAGGGAAATAAATATCTCCTTTGACTGGCCTCATCTATCCTAAATTTCTTCAAGAACTCCACTTTTACAGCTGGCAATCAGCCTTCTACTACACATAAGAACCCCCTTTCTCCTCCCCCATTAATCAGTGGGGTTCTTGGACTCCTGTGTCAGCCACTACCAGTGATCTACTCTGCCCTTAATTATTCTGCTGATCAAACCATCTCAGATCTGGCCAGGGACTGCTCCTTCGAGCTGGCCCCAGGGACTGCATGACAGGCTCCCATCAGCTGTCTCTTAAATACCTCACTAAAATTAGCTATTCTTTTTCCTATTTCGAAGTTATAGGGTTTATATTTCAAAAGCATTTATCTGCAACCATTTCCTAACTTGACTACCTTACTTAAACATCTGTCCAGTATGCCACCATCCCCTGGGGAAACTTTCCAGGTGCTCACAGAAAAAAACATCGCTGACTACTACAAAGATGGCTATCCCCGTACGTGCCCTGTTCCAGGCACGTGGTGTTTCAAGAAGGCATCAGCCCACAGGGCCCACACACATATCAACGATGTGACTTAAACAGGACATGCGTATGCACATATATGTGTGTGTATATGTATAATATGTATTTGGAGAGAAAGGTGGGACATATTTCCTTTATGTTGACTGAGAAACAGAAAAACTATATAAGGACAGTTTTGCTGATTTTTTCATATATATATATATAAACACACACATATACATATACACCTATATGTATACATATACATGCATATACATTTAATTTTAATTTACAAGAAGCTGCCCAAACACCCCTCATAAAATTGCACTCTTCTTTTGCCTTATTCCAACGGCAGATTCCATACAGGTGAGCAGATAGTCAAACAGTGAAGGTGTTGTGTAACTACAGCCACCAGGCTGCAACTTCCTAGGACACAGGTGGGTTCCTGAGAGAGTGAACCATCTCCCGCAGAGCTGCCCTAGCCTGAGGCAGTGCCGCAGCAGAAAATAAACCTGAGTTTCCATCCAGAATATCTGCTCAGATTCCAGAGCATGAAAGTGTCATTTAAAAAAACTGGGGAGAAAACTGCCAGTCCTTCATTGACCTAAATCTTTTTATTTAAACCAGAGAATGCATTTCCAGACTCTCTTTATGGAGGAAGTTACAGATACTTCTGGCTCATGGCAGTTTGATGACTTCAGAATTGCCCTGGAGCTTTGCAGTGCAGCTTCTGGGCTAAAGGTCACAGGAGGGCATTGAAGATTAGGAGGGAGGAATGGGCAAGCAGCAGGTTTCTCAGCCCACCTCCCCATATACAGGGAAGAGCTGCTAAGACATGGACTCCAGACCAGGCCAAGCGCAGGGTTTAAATGAGCCTGTGGTTTTTCAAACTAGTCAACACCAGAATCTAACAACTGTACTAATCCCCAGCTAGGCTGGCAAATCTACAAAACTGGGCATTCTTCAAACCCACTTAGATTTTTAACATAATGTTTGTGGGATCTGTCCCATAGCTGTGCTGAGTCCTCAGCTATGCTTTTTAAAATGAATATCCTCTTTTTACTTCCCCAAACGAATCTCATTTTTCCTAAAATCTGGGCAGAGGTCTGTTGATGGCTAATTCGTGATTATTAGTCATGATTCTGAGTCTTTGAAAAGAACATTTTCACTTTGAAGTGAAAAATGGCAAGAGGATAGGACATACATTTTGGGGGAAAAGGTCTCCAGTCTTTTCTCCGAGCTTTTTGAAACCCAGTACCAAGAAGGCTGAAAATAAAGCCAAGATAAGCAATCTGAGATCATTACATAAGATAATACCCCATCTATTTCTTTCCCTTTTGCAAGTATCCATCAAGGTCACGGGGCACTGCCCACATGAGGAAAGTCACCTGTGACTGCTTTACTCCTCCAACCACACATAAAACTCCCCAAACCTGCAAATAAATCATTGAGGACAATCCACATGAGATTAATAAGTCAAACCCATAACTCACAAAGTCTTAAATATTTATTTCATCCACACCCAGTCTTAGACACATTAGCTAGATGATAACGACAATGATGACATCGATGACGATTATTCTGGTACTGGGGTTGAACCCAATGGTGCTCCACCACTGAGCTACACCCCAGCCTTTGTTTTCAGACAGTGTCTTGTTAAACTGCCTAGGCTGGTCTTGAACTTGTGATCCTCTGGCTGCAGCTTCCTGAGTATCTAGAATTACAGGAGCGTGCCACAGCTCTCAGCCAGGTTACTTATTTTCATATAATTGCAATCAGTGTACACATTACTTCTTTCATTTATTACAAAAAAAAATATTTTTCTATGAATTTCAAAATTGCTCTTTTTCTTCAGCCATATTTTTGCCTTTAATAGTTGCTAGCTGGCCGGTGTGTTCAGCCCTATGAACACCTATGAACAGAATACCTAAGACAATTAACTTACAAAAGAAAAGGTTTATTTTGGCTCATGGGTTTCTTCTGGAGTTACAGTCCATGATCAGTGGGCCCTTCAGGCCTGTGTTGAGCCAGCACACCATGGTGGGGTGCATGGCAGAACAAGGCCCTCACTTTTCAGAGTGAGCGAGGAGGGGGCCGTTCCAGGTCCCCTTCAAAGGCACAGAAGGGGGATGACCTGAATGAACAGAAGAGGTCCTACTAGGCCCCACCACCTCCCAAAAACAGTGACATGGGCACCAACTCTTTAACACACGGGCCTTTAGGTGCCAGTCAGCACCTACAGCACACAGTACAGACACAGCTGTTTTTTCCGAAAGTTTTCGATCAGCAGTTGAAGAGGAGGGCCAGCTGCACACAGGAGTCTATCTGTATCCCAGTAACTGCTGAAGAGCCCAAATCTGTTCATTTTCCTTAGTCAACCTTTTCATTTTCATTTGTGTCCCTTGGTCAACCTTATTATTAATACTTAGCATGCATGAGGTCCTGAGTTCAATGCCCTGCACCACACACAAAAAAACCCCTGCAAAAACAAAACACTTTCCTATTTTCTATCTCTACCTATAAACTGATTTAAAATCCTTGGTACAGCAAAATAGATACCACATAGGCTGGAACACACAAGCATAGCTGTGTTAGAATGGAGAGAGTTTTGTTGGTGCTCTCAAGCTTGCAAGTTAGGTGCACCTTCTGTCCACACCTGTTACTCAATTTAGCACACCGCTGGAGTTACATGCCAGACTTCCTTATGCAGGCACAGCTCCTGAGGAGTCATCTATGTGGTATAAATGTCTGAATAATATTAGAGAAATTTTGACGTATGTAAACACATGCCTCATTTTAATTTTTATAGTTAATGCTGCTGCTAATTAATTCCAAATTTTCAAAATACTTTTAATGGACACATGCTGCTGTCTGGCTTACATTATCAACAATCAGACCCCCTGCTGCCAACACTCAGATAAACTTTACCAAAGAAAAAGTCACCACTTTTCTTCCTACCTTCCAAATGTACATACAGACAGTCCTCAACCTGCCCGATCAACCCCTGGGAGTTGAAATGCATTTACTATCCTACCTAACATCCTAGCTCAGCAACACAGGCCCTGCAGCGTTGGATGCTGCCCCCGTGACCACGTGGCTGACTGGGAGCTGAGGCTCCATGCCCTGCCCAGCACCAGCAGTGTATCCTCCTGCACATCACTAGCAAAGCAAAATATCAAAATCCCAAATTAGAAGTCATTTTGCTGAATGT
Organism: Geosciurus inauris; assembly: GCA_004024805.1. Classification (NCBI taxonomy): domain Eukaryota; kingdom Metazoa; phylum Chordata; class Mammalia; order Rodentia; family Sciuridae; genus Geosciurus; species Geosciurus inauris. The sequence goes on along the minus strand of PVHX01002143.1, from coordinate 46,806 downwards.
GTACTGCCTTTGCTCCACCATAAAGGTAACAACACTGTCATAAGGAAAAGCCCAAGTGGCTGGGCTGAGCTGAACTCGCTATCTTCTCATGGAATGTCATCGTTTCTAAATTGAGATAACTAGACTCCCATTCAGTGGTGAGAACAGAGAAACTCAGCTGACCTTTCGCCACAATCTAAATAGTGCCACCCAAAACAGAGAAGGTGTCCCTCAGCCCTCACTTTACCCCTTCCTTCTCTTACCCCTGGCAACAACCAATCTGTTCTCCATTTCTATAATTTCAAGACTTTCTCTTCAAGATAAAAGTTGCCAAGTCATGAATTACAGGGTGACTGAAGGGCTCAAAATCAAAACCTGCATTCAGTCAACAGGCGAGGAGGCTCTCGGGTGTATCGTAATTTTGGCAGCCTTCATGTTGAAAAGAAAGGCACCTGGAAATCAACTCTAGGGTGTTACTGTAAAGCTGGAAACTGAAATTGCTTAAGATAGCCTTTCGAGTTAAGTTCAAAGTGCAAAAGACAATGGTTAAGAACCATGTGGAAAACGTTTTTTTTTTAAAAAAGGCCAACGGTAGGAAATCTCCATTAAGGCACTTTAATAGCAGCAGAGAACAACAGAATGGTCTTCTAATACCACCGTCAGGTAACATTAACAACCATCGGCATTTACTCTGGTAAAGAAAAAGAAAACCTCCATTTAATTCAACCACTAATAAGCGGCCTTGGTCTCCAAGGCTAGTAAAAGCCCAAGTGAGCAGCCACCTGCCACATCACAGCGGGGTCAGAGTCTTCAGACACTCCTGGAACTTTGTTTCCTCTAAGTATCCACACATATGCAGAAAATGAAATGCCTAACACTTTCTACTTTCCCCAAAACATATTTGTCAGTGATAGTCAAAGAGGCACCTACAACCACTCCTCACGCTCCGCCACCGTTACTAACAACGGCAATGAATCCAAGCCTCGGCAAAGTGTTTTCCATAACTCAGTTTTCCCCCAAGATTATTTTTATGCTACTTTACTTGTAACCAAATAAATGGCATAGGATGAGGGAAAACTACAATTGCTTAAATCAACATGATTACTTTTGGACAAAGAAACTGATGGCAAAAGATACCCAAAAGGGGGCTGGGATTGTAGCCCAGCGGTAGAGCGCTTGCCTGGCATGCGTGAGGCCCTGGGTTCGATCCTCAGCACCACATACAAAGCAATAAAATAAAGACATTGTGTCCATCTACAACTAAAAATATATTTAAAAAAAAAAAAGATACCCAAAAGAACAATGGCAAAACCTGCATTTGAGCCAAATCAAAAAAGCATGTCTTTCTCCCCCACTTTCCTACCCACCTGAAGATAACTTATCCATGCCAATCGTAATGAATACCAGCAAAAAAAAAAAAAAAAATCTGGGAAGAACAAGTAAATTTTATATTTGTCTCAGAGCAGGTAAAATTCAAAATACTGCATGATCAAATCACTAGTATCCCTTTTCAGTAACAACCTCACCCAGGGCCTGACCCCTTGCCTGGACACTTAGCCAGGGGACATCAGAATCACAGTGATGCATGACTGTACTGCATGATCTCACCTGTGGAATCTAAGAAAGTTGAACTCATGGAGAGAGAAAGTAGCAGAGGGTACCCAGAGGCAAAAGAGGGGCCAGGTGACAAACCGTTTCCCTTGGACAGGAAGAATAGTTCTGTGATCTCCGGCAGAGCACAATGGTCCCAGTTAATAATGTACATTTCAAAGTTGCTGATGAAGTGGATTTTAAATCTCACCACAAAAAAATGAAATGATGGGAAGTGATGGATATGTTAATTAGGACTTGATTATTCCACAATGTATACATATGTGGAAACATCACAGTGTACCCCATATAAACACGATTATTTATTGATTTAAAAATTTGCATTTTTAACAAATGCTAAGGTGATGCCAATGCTACCAGTAAGCAGACCACAATTTGAAAATTACTACTCTAAACTTTCTAGATACTCAAGATTTCTGTTGGGTTCTTCTCAAGAGTTGCTCGGAACTCTCTGGAAAACAAGTCCGAGATAGTGCCTTATGCTTAAACTGCTATACTGCTCTTCAAAATGCTTCATCTGAGGTAAAATAGGTATTCAAGAAATTTCAGTGTAGAGCTGTGTATTTGCAGCTCAGAATTCCAGACCCCCTTTTTCCTGTTTTACAAAAACAATACCCAGGTGTGCTCCACGTGACTCTTATAGAAAGAAAATGCCTATTCAACTCTGAGAGGAAGGGGTGGATCTAGCCTGGCTTCTAACCACCAGGTACAGGGGTTGCTTCACAGCAGTCTCTGGAAAAAAGCCTTTGGTTCCAAGTTTCACACCAGAGACTCCATAATATGACAAATCAGTAAAATCCTGGTATGTTCAAATTAAACAGATCTTAGCCTCAGCCTCAAAAACTTTTCTAGAACTGTTTTATGCATGGCTCACAACACTTTCAGATAAAGGGAGGCTGAAATGATATTTGTGGAGTCTCAAAATGCCTACTTCAGCCAGCTTCCCACCTCCTCCTCATCAAACCTTTTATTACAGCATGTCAATTACTAAGAGTAAAATCATCTCAGTATCAGTTTTACTTTTTATCTTATGTCAGCAATGAAATGACCAAAGAAGGGCAGTGGATGGTAAAACAATATAGACACACTGAAAACTCATCTCTAAAAAGATGGACAAATGACCATACAGACAAGTTAGAACCAGCGTTTTCGTTTTACAGCAAAGATTTACTGAACGATGCAAGGTGCTGAAAATAGATACGTTGTCTTGGCCTCTGCCCTCATGGGGCTTTAATCACTGCCTTGCAGAGAAGCCCAAGGATGACCACTGCAGTAACGAGCACTGGGAGGAAACCCAGGCTGCCCTGACACAGGCATAACCTATCTGGGGAGCAGAGAAGAAGGTGTGAAGAGGCTGCCCCAAGAAACCGACAGCCACTAAGCTCAGACGCCAGGGACAGAGTGAGCTGAGCAGAGAGGGAGGAGGAAGGTCTGAAGACAGAGGAAAAGAGCACCACGTGTCCCCACAGAATATACGGTACATACCATGAAGAGCGGGAAAGGAAGCTGGGAAGGGAGGCAGGACCCACGCACCCTGTAGAGCTCCAGCAAGACTGTGAGCACTGGGAAGCAGGAGGGTGACGGGATCCATCCTCCCTGCATCCTCAAAGACTACTTTCCCTAGAGCACAGGGAACTGACGGATGACCAGCAGGAGGGAGGCAACTGCCCGGCAGTGCAAGGTGGAAGCTGGAGGCTGGTGCTGGGTGGGGGGTGGGAGGCCACACCCACTGTTTTCTAGTAGTGGATCCAGGCTTCAGAATACTTTTCATGTCAAAACACCTCTTCCTTTCCAGATGTCTGACACATAGGTTGCTTAATTTATGAGGGTCTCGGTTTCACTGCTTGTGCATGATTAAAATCTTTCCTCTGTAGCCCTGAAAGTCACCACAGGAATCAAAACAACACTGACCCAAACATCTTGTTTGTATATCTTACTTAGACTCTGCTTTTCACCCTCTAAAATTCTTCAGCTCCATTTTAATTCCTGGCTAAAGAGGACTATGTGCCTCTATGTTAATCTTTGCGATTTTTAAAAGTTCCAGCATATCTGGTGTAACAACACATTTGAACTAATAGCGAGAATCTGGCAAGGTTGTTTGGAAAAAAGCAGCTGCCTTCTTAGCAAAGAACGACTGTAACAATGTAATTTTTAAAGATATGATAAAAAACAGTCATCTAGAAATACCTCTATGAAAAGACGTGAAGAAAACTTAAAGACTCTTAAAATAATATTATGCTCCAGAGCATAATTATGTCAATCCTCCTCAGATGGTATCAATGAAATTTCAATAAATACCCAGAGGGTTCTTCATAGAATCAGACAAGGTAATCCTAAAATGTATTATCCAGAATCACAAAAACATAATGTTGAATGAATGTAACAAGTTGTTGCAAAAGGAAATGCTAATATTATATAGCATTCTAAAGTATACAACCTAATAGTATGTATTGTCATGGGTTCATACATAGAACAGCACAAAGTATACACAGGAATGATAAATATCAAATTCAGAATAGTGGTCAGAGAAACAAAGACAAGGGTTTCCTTCAGTTGTGTGTAGTATGTTATTAAACTGGGTGGTGAATACAAAGGAGTTTAGAAGTTATTCCCTAGTCTTTAAATACTTTTTGTATGTCTTCTTTAAAAAATATGTTTTGAACACCTTTTATTTGAAAACCATGTTATTACACAATTTGGCTCAGTAGTTCCCAAACACCAATCCAATGGCTATGTCAACAGTACCTGAAGTACTGGCTAAAATCGATTACCAAGCTATCCCAGGGTTAGGATTTCTGGGAGGGGAACCCTGTGATACTAATGCACATCACATCCACCTTTGGGAACCCTTCACAACAAGTTGTTGCGAAAGGAAATGCTAATATTAATAGCCATTCCATCAACAAAACTGGCCCCATTCTGACAATGAGATACTTAAATGTTTCAACATCAAATCTCTTTCGACTGACCCAACTGTCCAGAATATGGATTCCAATTTGAGGGCAAAACTATAATTTAAAAAGACAGTCATTTGTCCATGGGAGACTGATTCCAGGACTCTCCTCAGACTTCATAATCTGTGGATGTTTAAGTCCCTTATGTAAAAGGGTGTAGGATTTGTGTATAATTTATACAGATGCTCCTCCATACTTTAAATCATCTCTGAATTACTTGTAATACCTAATACAATGTAAATGCTATGTAGATAGTTGTTACAGTCTACTATTAAGAAAGTAATCTGTATGTGTTCAATACATATGTAATTTTTTTTAGTATTTTCAATCCTCAGCTGGTTCTGATTCTGGTTCTGAATGTAGAATCCACAGATAGGGAAGGTCAGCTGTATAATCTTTACCTCCAAAAAGATCATACATGTAAAAACTAGGAATATCTTATAAGAGTATCAAATTATTTCACAGCATAATTCCTTCATATCCTTCACTAGAGATGATGATAAATGCTCTTCTTAAAGACAAAGTGGTAAAAGTCACAACCACCCTCATGATGCACTTCCCTTGTGTATGTATACAGCAAGTAACAGCATGTTCTTTCCTAATTTTCTTCCCTTGCAATTTTTGTCCATACGAATGTACAGAACCAAAGTGAAACAAAAAAAATAAATTCAGAAATGCAACATTTACTAAAAATTAGAGGTACTGGTACTGCAATGACAATATTGATAGCCTGTTTCTAAGAAATAAAGTTAATTAAAGTGGTGTAAGCTGTAAAAACATATGAAATACTCATGGGCTTCTATGGTTTGCATTTGGAATGTACCCCCAAAGGCCACATGTTAAAGGCTTGTTCCCTAGGGTGGCATTATTGGTAGGTGGTGGAACCTTTAAGAGGTCAGGCCTATTGGAGGTCCTCCAGTCATGGGGGCATGCCCTCAAAGGGCAGAGAGGAATCCCAGCTCCTCTCACTCTTGAGATGAGCTTTGCTCTGTCTTGCACTCCATACCATGATGTGCTGCCTTGCCACAGGCCCAAAAGCAACAGATCCAAGTGATTATGGACTTAAACCTCCAAAACTCTGGCCCAAACAGACCTTTTCTCCTTATGAGCTGATTACCTCAGGATCTTTGTTCCAGTGAGAGAGAGCTAGCTTACTAATACATGGACTTACGTTCTCTTTCTCTCTCTCACACACACACGTACAAGTTCCCCAAATACTCTGGAATTACAACTAAAGACAGAAATTCTGTTGTTTCAAATAGCATAAATCTGCGGCTTGGCACATACAGCAATCGACACAGAAAGACTCACTCACCAGGGCTTTCTACTCGCTTATAGTGGTAGGGATTGATGCAGACTTCCTTCTGCTTGGAGCCAAAGGGAAACTCACAGCATTCCAGTGGCTTCAGTTCATGGTGGCTCTGAAGATCAGGCCAGCGCCACACACGGCAATAAATGACGTGAGGCAGTCCCTTCCGGTGGGAGACCTGCAGCCTACCGTCCAGAGAGCGGGGGATGGTGACACAGTTACTGGGCTGCCCAGGGCAGCTCAGGGCCTTCTCCAGCTCCTCCATGGCACCCTTCTTCTTCTTCAGTTTTTTCACCAATGCATCCACAGCCTTCTCAGCCCATTTTTCTTCTTCGTCACCCTGTTTCCACCCGAGAAGTCTCTTCACAGCTGGACTTGTGAAGGAAAACAAACTCGTCACATTCATGACTATGCTAGTTTTATATATTCCTCGGGTGTGGTGAAATAAAGGGGTCTCTCAATGTAAAAGGGCAGCAAAAGAGATCACAGTTTATTTACATGGGACTCTTCGTAGCTTCTTAGTCTGCAGTCCTAACAAGTAGAAATTACTATTCCTGGTATTCTAAGATGTAATCCAAAGTCAGCACCTAGAAAAGGAAAAAAAAAAAAAAAAAAAAAAAAGGGAAATGTTTAGAATCACACAACCATAATCAATTTAATTACTACGTGACAGGTAACTATTTTAAGTACTTTTATGTACAGAAGGTCCCTGGCTTACAGTGGTTCAACTTTACAACTTTTCTACTATATGATGGGTTACTGGGATCTAGCCTCATCCTAAGTCAGGGAGCATCTGTATCAGTCTGCAGAGGACTAAATTATGTCCCTCTAAAATTCACATTTAAAGCCCTAGTCCCCAGTGTGATTTTATCTGGACATGGGCCTTTAAAGAAATATTTAGGGGTAAATTAGGTTATAAGGGTACAGTTCTAATCCAATAGGATTCATGGTCTTATAAGAGGAAAAGAGAGATCCCCAACACGTGTGCCCAAGAACTGAGGAAAGACCACGTGAGCAAACAGCAAGAAGGCAGCCATCTGCAAGCCAGGTAGAGAGCCCTCACCAGAAAACCGCCTAGAACCTTGATCCTGGACTTTCCAGCCTCCAGAATTGTGAGAAAATAAATTTCTGTTGTTTAAACTGCCCAGCTTAAGGTATAGTGTCCACAGCAGAACAATATACAATAGTTAATCCTTTTAACAATCCTTTGAGATAAATTATACAATTACTGCCATTTTACAGATGAGTAAACTGAGGCAGTTTAAAAAGTAGTATGTGAATTCTTCATGTAAGCACTTCATGTGATAGAAGTAACACATTAAATAAGTCCAAATTCTCAACTGATATTGTGATGTTTCTATCAAGATTCATTTATAACCTCTAAAAATATATTTTAAAACATACTTCAATCAGCAGAAACTGAAATCAATAGAAAATAGTAAAAATATATTAGTTTTAATACCTCTGATTTATTTCTTATGCTAAAAGAGAAAGTAGTTACACTTCTGTTATATAAACTTCAACTTTTAGGCTATTTTTCACAGCAAACAAGCCTCTGTCTATGGGCAATAGGGCAAGCAAGGTAGGAAATTATTCCTTGCTTTAAAATTCTTTTCATTGACATTAAAAGAACAAAGCACATGCAGACATATTGTGCAAAAGTCTTTAGTCAAACTGTCTCATTAAACTTTCCATCTGCTCTGCACCAGATGAAAACAGCAAAGTTAAGAAAGGTTAAGAGACTCACTTTGGCTAAGATGGAGTAGCAGCCAGTACCAGACTAACTTTCTCCCCAAAAAATACTATAGCAGAAAACAAAAAGCCCAGAATTTTAAAGGCTTTATCACAGAGCAACTAAGGAAAAAAAAATTTAGAGTTAAGATCCTAGAGAGAAGGAATAAACAATTCACTACTTTTCCTCTCCAGGCATTCTAGCAGGGAAGCAGAAAGCAGCTATGAAGAAGCTAAAAAAGCTAAGTAGAGCCCCTGCTAGCCACACAGTGCTGAGAAGTTAAAAAAACAAAAACCTGGAGTATCCACCAAGAAAGAGGAGTCCTGGTGAATACTCTGGCTTCCAGTGGAGTCTCCTGCAGGCATAGGCTCAGTACAAAGCCAAAATTGAAAGGGAGCCGTCTTTATAGCACTGAAAGCCCAGAATCATCCTCATCCCAGACTGGGTCAAGGGGATGGACGTTACCCCCTAGCAGTTTGCCAAAAGAAATGCAATACACCCTCCCAAGGGACAGAACATCATCTTTAGCCTCTAACAAGGTTTTATTCACAATGTACAGCATCAACCCAAAGCTACTCAGGCATCTAGGAGGCAAGACTAAATGATCAGAACAAAACAGATTAGAAATTGACCTAAGAAGTCAACAAATACCAGATAGTGGGACTGCCAAATACAGACTTTGAAATATTAATAATTATTGACTAATATGCCAAGGAAATAGAAGAGTGAGGGTTTTAACAGAGAACTGAAATTCATCAAGAATTATAGAACTGAAAAATAACCAATGAAGACTTTAAATAGACTTAACGTAAGATCAGTTACCAAAGGAAAAAGGATTGGCGATCTGAAAGATTAAAAAAAAAAAAAGTCTGAGTTTAAGAGGAAAAAAAGAAGAAAATAAAGGGACATCATGGATACATTAAAAAGTCTAGCACTCCAAGGATTTTCCAAAATTGATAGCAGACTCTAGCCGTAGACTCATGAAACAAAAACACAAAGAAGTCCACAAGTTTCAGAGTGTCATATCACAGTAAAATACTTAAAAATCTAAGATAAAACTAAGACACATGACATTTCAAATAAGGTTGACAGCTGTCATTTCAATGGAAATGAGACAAGGAAATGACACTTTTAGCATGCCAAATGTAAATAAGTAGTAGGTGACTTAGAATTCTATATCTGGAGAAAAAAAATTCAAAAGTTATTGTGAAATCAAGGTACTCTCCAACAAACAAATTCTGAGAAAACTGGCGTCCAGTGACTGGATCTAAAAGAAACACAAATTCTTTGGACAGAGGAAAAATACAGAAAAATGTAAGGAACTACCAAAAAGAATGAGTAGCTCCAAAAAGTAGCAAGTCTAAAGGAATATTGATTTTACAAAACAATAACATAAATATTTTTGTGTTATTTAAAATATATGTAGAATTAAAATGCAAGAAAGCAAAAGAAACAAAAAAGCAAAGACGGGTAAGTACAGTCTGTGCTACTTAGTATTAGTGTTCTAAGCTTCTTGTATTATCTAGGCCATGGTAAAGCATTACGTATTACTGTCATTAAAAGTTACACATTCGGCTGAATGCAGTGGTAGCTTTTGACATCTGTGTGGTTTCTTTGTGAGTAGATTCCAGCCTACACGTACGGAACCATGTCTAAAGGCCCTGCAGTCGGCACTGATGTTGGCACTACCTACTCTCATGTGAGTGTCTTCCAGCATGGAAAAGTGGAGATAATTGCTAATGATGGGGAACTGAATTACCCCAAGCTATGTCACCTTCATTCACACAAAAGGACTGATTGGCGATGCTGCGTAGATTCAGTTCGCAATGAACCCTACCAATGGTTTTTGATGTCACATGTCTGATGGGATGGAGATTTGATAATGCCGTTGTCCAGTCTGATATGAAGCATTGGCCCTTTATGGTGGTCAATGATGCAGGCAGGCCCCAAGTCCAAGTAGAACACAAGGCAGAGACAAACGTTTCTCTCCAGAGGAGGTGTCTTAGGATTCTGACAAAGATGAAGGAAACTGCAGAGGCCTACCATGGGAAGACTGTTACCAATGCTGTGGTCACAGTGCCAGCTTACTTCAGTGACTCTTAGTGTAATGCAACCAAAGATGCAGGAACCATTGCCAGTCTCAATGTACTTAGGATAATCAATGAGCCCCCTGCCGTTGCTACTGCTTATGGTTTAGACAAAAAGGTTGGAGCTGAAAAAAATGTGCTGATTTTTTATTTAGGAGGTGGCACTTGTGATGTGTTAATCCTTACTATTGAGGATGGCATCTCTGAGGTCAAATCCACAGCTGGAGACATCCACTTAGGTAGAAAAGACTTTGACAACTGTAGGGTCAGTCATTTTATTGCTAAGTTCAAGCACAAACATAAAAAGGACATCAGTGAGAACAAAAGTCCTGTCAGATGTCTCCATATGGCAAGTGAAAGAGTTAAGTGTACCCTCTCTTCCAGCACTCAGGCCAGTACTGAGATTGAACCTATGGAGGAATCAACTTTGAACCTCCACTACCCGCTGAATCTGAAGAGCTGAATGCTGACCTGTTCCGGGCACCCTTGATCCTGTGCAAACAGCTCTTCAAGATGCCAAACTAGACAAGTCACAGATCCATGATATTGTACTGGTGGGTGGTTCTACTTGTATCCCCAAGATTCAGAAGCTTCTACAGGACTTCTTCAATTGGAAAGAACTGAAGGAGAGCATCAACCTTGATGAGGCTGTTGTTTATGGTGCAGCTGTGCAGGTAGCCATTTTATCTGGAGATAAGTCTGAAAATGTTCAAGATTTGCTGCTCTTAGATGTCACCTCTCTTTCCCTGGGTATTGAAATTGCTGGTGAAGTCTCATCAAGCTGCTCATCAAGCACAATACCATCATTCCCACCAAGCAGACACAGACCTTCATGACTTACTCTGACAACCAGCCTGGTGTGCTCATTCAGGTACATGAAGGTGAGCATGCCACGACCCAGGATAACAACCTGCTTGGCAAGTTTTATTCCTCAGATTAAACTCACTTTTGATATTGATGCCAATGGCATCCTCAATGTCTCTGCTATAGACAGAGTACAGGAAAAGAGAACAAGATTACCAGTACTAATGACAAAGGTCGTCTGAGCAAGGAGGACATGGAGCACATGGTCCAGGAAGCTGAAAAGTACAAAGCTGAGGATGAAAAGCAGAGGAACAAGGTGTCATCTAAGAATTCGCCTGAACATGAAAGCAACTGTTGAAGATGAGAAACTTCAAGGCAAGATAAATGATGAGGACAAACAGAAGATTCTTGATAAAGGTAATGAAATCATCAACTGGCTTGGTAAGAATCAGACTGCAGAAAAGGAAGAATGTGAACATCAGCAAAAAGAGCTGGAGAAAGTCTGTAACCCCACCTTTACTAAGCTGTACCAGAGTGCATCAGGCATGCCCGGAGGACTGCCTGGGCGATTCCCTGGTGGGGGGCTCCTCCCTCTGGGCTCACTATTGAAGAGGCTGATTAAGCCGGGTGCAGTGGCGCAAGCCTGTAATCCTAGCACTTAGGGAGGCTGAGACAGGAGAATCGAGAGTTCAAAGCCAGCCTCAGCAATGGCGAGGTGCTAAGCAACTCAGTGAGACCCTGTCTCTACACAAAACACAAAACAGGGCTGGAGATGTGGCTCAGTGGTTGAGTGCCCCTGAGTTCAATCCCTGGCACCAAAAAAAAAAAAAAAAAAAGAGGTTGATTAAGCCAGCCCAAGTACAGCTGTAGCACTGTTCCACAGTAAAATATGGAAGGGCTCAAATTTGGAGCAAATTCTGTGGCAGTTTTAAAGTTGCTGCTATAGGAAATTACTGGGCATTCTCAATACTGGAATACGGAACACAGAGAAAGGAGATAACAGTGCACTTTATAAACACTGTACTGCAAGTGGAAAATGCAATGTCTTAAATAAAAATGTATTTAAAATTGGAAACAAAGTTATAAATTCATGTCATAATATAGCACCCATAATATAGCACTACTTATGTGTGCCACTGAAAGAATAAGCTAAAAAGTAAAAGCTCATAGTAGAAACAAAAATACAGAATTTTTAAAAATTGTGATTACTAGGTATGGTGGTGCAAATCTGTAATCCCAGCAACTCCAGAGGCTGAAGCAGGAGGATCACAAATTTGAAGTCAGTCTCAGCAACTTAACAAGGCCCTAAGCAACTTAACAAGACCCTGTCTCAGAATAAAAAATCAAATGGGCCAGGATACTACAGTGATACAGCCACATCAATGTTTACAGCAGCTCAGTTCACAACAGCTAAGCTATGGAACCAACCTAGGTACCTTCCAATAGATGAATGGATAAAGAAAATGTGGTATATATACACAATAGAGTATTACTCAGCCATTAAGAAGAATGACTTTATGACATTTGCCAGTAAATGGATAGATCTGGAGACTATCATGCTAAGTGAAATAAGCCAGTCCCCAAAAGCCAAAGGTCAAATGTTTTTGTTGATATGTGGAAACTAGTCCACAATGAGGAGGGGAGAGAACAAAAATTTAGTACATTAGACAGAGGGAATGAAGGGAAGAAAGGGGGAACAGGAAAAAGAAAGAAAGCAGAATAAATCTGGCATAATTTTTCTATGTACATATATGAATATACCACAGTGACTCTCACCATCATGTACACTCACAAGATGGGTCCTAATTAAAATAAGATATACTCCATGCTTGCATAATTACATTAAAATGGACTCTACTGGGGCTGGGGCTGTGGCTCGGTGGTAGAGCGCTTGCCTAGCATGCGTGAGGTACTGGGTTCGATTCCACACATAAAAGTAAATAAAATAAAGGTTCATCAACAACTAAAAAATTTTTTTTTAAAAATGGACTCTACTGTCATATATAACTAAAAAGAACCAATTAAAAAAAGGGGGAACTGGGGACGTGGCTCAGTGGCAAAGTGTCTCTAGGTTCAATCCCTAGTACCAAAAAATGAAGTCATCGTTGTCGTCGTCGTCGTCGTCATCATCATCATCATCATCATCCAAAGCATATAAGGAGAAAAAGGGAATAAATAATAGATAAGACAAATAGAAAACAATAAGATTTATATCTAATTCCCGAAGTATCAATAATTAGTTAAATATAAACAACTAAACCATGGCAACTATCAGATAGAGCTAGGCATGGGGAACACCACTTCACTGTATTGTGCTTACAAGAGACATGTATTAAACATAAGGACACAGAAGATTAAAAGCAAAACGATGGGGCTGGGATTGTAGCTCAGTGGTGGAGCGCTTGCCTTGCATGCATGAGGCACTGGGTTCGATCCTCAGCACCACATAAAAATAAATAAAGATATTGTGTCTATCTACAACTAAAAAAAAATTAAAAAAAAAAAAAAGCAAAAGGATGGAAAAAGATACACAATGCATATTCTAACCAAAAAGCTAGCATAACTATTCATTCGGAGAAAACAAGACTTTAAGACATCTCACACAAGAGTAAAAAGGGGGATGGGTAAGACATTTCATAATTTAAGAGCTGATCCACCATGTCCACATCACAATCTCTAATTTATATGCAAGTGATAATGGCCTCCATGCACATAAAGCAACCTGAAAGATTTAAAGTGACAAACATACCCACAATCCTGGAGAGAGATTAACATATTAACTGATAAAACAAGCAGACAAAAATTGATATAGAAGAGTGCCACGTTTGAAAACTTGACCAACTTCATGCACATAGATCACTGTTACGGTTTAGATATTAGGTGCCCCCAAAAGCTCATGTGAGATAATGCAAGAAAGTTTAGAGGGGAAATGACCGGGTTATGAGAACCTTAACTTAATTAGTGCATTAGTTTGCTGATAGGGACTAACTGGGTGGTAACTGCAGGCAGGTAACTGGCTGGAGGAGGTGGGCCCCTGGGGGCATGGCTTTGGGGTATATATTCCATCCCTGCTGAGCCAGCTTAGTCCCTCTCTTTCCTGACTGTCATGTTCTGAGCTGCCTGTTGCTCCACACCTTTCCGCCATGATGTTCTGCATCACCTCAGGCCCAGAGCGACAGAATCAGCTATCTATGAACTGAGACCTCTGAAACTGTGAGCTCCCAATAAACTTTTCCTTCTCTAAAATTGTTTTTGTTGGATCTTTTGGTTACGGTGATGAAAAAGTGACTAAAACAATCACTGCACCCAACAACTGTAAAATACAAAATATTTTCAAATACAAATGGAATATTTACCCAAGTTGACTGCATATCAAGCAAATCTCAACATGCATTAAAGGAGTAAAATTAACTACTAAGATCCTTTAATCTGTTGTTGTTATTTTCTTGGTACCAGAGATTAAACGCAGCAGCACTGAGCCACATCCCCAGGCTTTTTTTTGTATTTTATTTAGAGACAGTCTTACTAAGTTGCTTAGGGCCTCCCTAAATTGCTGAGGCTGGCTTTGAACTCACGATCCTCCTGCCTCAGCCTCCCTAGCTGCTGGTATTACAGCTGCTGGGGCTACCACCCCAGGCTCCTTTAATCTTAATTTAACTTAAGAAATCAACAAAAATGTTATCATTGAAAATAATCACACTTTTTAACCCATGAGTCAAAGAAGAAATTACAGTAGAGACAAAATATTTTTTAACTGAATGAGTATAAAAATGACATGTCAGAAATTGTAGGATGTAAATCAAGCTGTAATCAGAGGAAAATTTAAAGCTTAAATGCATACATTAGGGGGAAAAAAAAAGGTTTTCAGTATTCTATGTGTCCACAACGGGGAGAAAAAAAGGAATACTAGATCAAACCTAAAGAAAGTAGAAGGAAATGAGAACAGAAACTTTTCTTTTATAGTATACTACCAAAAAACCCTGTTAAAATCAATGCTGGTCCTTTGAAAATACTAATAAAATTGGATAAATCCTTAGCAAAAGTAATCAATAAAAGAGAAGGCATAGATTACCAATAACAGGAATGAAGTGGGAGAAATCATTACTGATCCCCAAATTTAACAAAATGATGATTCTGAACAACTGTAAATTGCGCTGTGCAGGCTGTCCAACTGCATGTCTTACAGGGTGACAATCTACACTAGAGGAAGGTAACTGAGGAACTATTACGATTTCCCTTTCTTTGGAGCCTGGAAGTGTACTTGGCACAAAGCAGATTCTCAATAAATGTTTGATGAATTATTTAGCTCTCTGAAGAACTTGGAAGGCCAAATATGGAGGTTCAGTAGGGCGCAGTGGCGCAAGCCTGTAATCCCAGCACTTAGGGAGGCTGAGACAGGAGAATTGGGAGTTTAAAGCCAGCCTTAGCAATGGTGAGGCGCTAAGCAACTCAGTGAGACCCTGTCTCTACATAATCCACAAAATTGGCCTGGGGATGTGGCTCAGTGGTTGAGTGCCTCTGAGTTCAATCTCCAGTACCAAAAAAAAAAAAAAAAAATGGAGATACAACTTTATTCAGTAGGTTACAGGAAGCGAGTTTTCTATTTTAAACAAATGAGCTTCACCAAATTTACTAGTTATTCTGAGGCTGGTTTTGTTGCTTTTAACAGGAAAGAGAAAACAAAACCAGGCTACCATCAAAAGTCACACTTGGTCAGAGTGTACCTATTGATATGGTAATTTACTTTTTACTAAAGATTGGTTTTGCAAAAGAACGGGAAAGACAACTCTCTAGGCCTCCAGAAACAATTCATAGAAGGACTAGTATATTTCTTCCTGTTCCCTACCTTGTCTTTTACTCCCAAAACAGCTTTTAACCAATGATTTTCAAATAGAATCGATAAATTATCAAAATCACTTGAGGCAATGTCAAATTCTGATGGGAGTTTGTTACTATATAATGGGAGTCTGTGGGGGGTGATGTAATAAGAACCATTATTTCAGACCCTTGTTTCAACTTTTTTGACAATCAATCACAAAGCTATGCTAAGTGCCTACTGGACACAGGGGGGACATAGACACAAAGATGTCCAACATTCTAAAGGAGCTAACTAATGAGTCAGTAGAAGAGCCAGTGTATGAACAGCCAACTGCCACAAAGCAAAGTGCTAACTTGCCTGCTGACTCCAAAACACTGTGCTGAGATGTTTCATCAGGCCATCTCCAGGATCTCAGCCAGCAGGAAGGATATGACAGTACCAAGGTCGACCATGGGCACAGAAACAGAAAAGGTCCAGGTATTGTGCATTTGCACACTGCTAACCGTGAGACAGTGTGATAAATGCTGTAAAACAATACAAACCATGCTAAGGTCTAGATGTTTGTGCCCCCACCCCCACAATAGCTATGCTGAAATTCTAACTCCCAAGGTGACAAGTCCTGGGAGGTGGGGGTCTCTGGGAAGTGATTAGGTTATGAAGCAAGAGTCCTCTTAGGATGACTGCCCTTACAAAAGACCCCAGAGAAATGTCTCCTCTCTTCCACCTGGTGAGGTTACGATGAGAACAGGCCATCCAACTAGAAGGAAGTGGGTCTCACCAGACACCTACTCTGCCAGAGCCTTGATCTTGGACTTCCCGCCTCAAGAACTGCAAGAAGCAAAGTTCTGTTATTTGTGAGCCACCCAGTCTATGGTATTTTGTAACAGCAGCCCAACGTGGACTAAGGCAAATCTAACACAGTGCGGAAAAGAACAACGAATTCCAGGAAGTTTTTCCAAAGAGGAAATATCAGATATGCTATAAATGATGAGCAGAATTTTGCAAAAACAACAGCGCTCACAGAGTGAGTGCTCATTATATGACAGACACTGTTCTAGGGCTTCTCATCTATTGACCAGTTTGACCTCACCAACAAACTCTGAAGTAAAGGCTTCCACTGTCCCCATTTCACAGGTAAAGAAAGTGAAATCTTAAAAAGTTAAGTATCATTCAAAGTTCCATACACAGTTGTAAGCGGCAGAGCCAATATCTGAACCCATTTTGCCTGACTCTAGAACCTGAGTTTTTAAAATCACTTTCCTAAACCACTACTTCTAGCAGACATGAGATAAAAATGATAGGGCTTAATTTGGGTGGAGACAATACAAGGCTAATTTTGAAGGGCAGGAGCAAGACTGGAAAGGGGCTGTGATACATCTTGTCCTGTGGACAAGTGCAGGTCTTAAATCAATGTACCAATATGATTCAATCTATGTTTTAGAAAGACAGCTAAGGTGCTGGGCACAGTGGCACATGCCTGTAATCCCAGCAGCTTGGGAGGCTGAGGCAGGAAGATTGTGAGTTCAAAGCCAGCCTCAGCAAAAGTGAGCCACTAAGCACCTCAGTGAGACCCTGTCTCCAAGTAAGATACAAAAAAAGGTCTGGGGATGTGGCTGGGTGGTTGAGTGCCCCAGAGTTCAATGTGCCCACTATACAGAGTTCTGTGCTTACTACAGAAAGAAGGAAAGAAAGAAAAAGAAAGAAAGAAAAAGAAAGCAAGAAAGCAAGAAAGCAAGAAAGCAAGAAAGCAAGAAAGCAAGAAAGAAAGAAAGAAAGAAAGAAAGAAAGAAAGAAAGGGAAAGCAAGCAAGAAAGAAAGAAAGGTAATGTCTCTGATACAGAAAGACTTCTCTACATAAGGAGTAAAACAAAAAATTCAAAACTACCACCTCCAAAAGCTGCAGAAGCCTGCGGACAGTGAGTATCTTGATGCTGTCTGCAAAAATTAAAGTGAAAAGATCATAACCGGGCACACACAAAACAAAATTCAGACTGATGACTGATTTTTTATTTACTTAAGTTATGTTCAATATACAAGTCAAACACGTAACCTACCTCACATAAGGGGCTCAAATGAGTCCATGATACTATGGCCTTGGCAACATAACTGATTTTTTTTTCTGCCCCTTTTTGCACTTCCTGCCTTGGTTTATGTCAAAAGTTAAGTGGCCTTATCAGTCTAAAGTGCAAAATAAAAACATGAGTCAGCAAACAGAGATTTCCTTCCCTCTTGTCCAAATACAAACATTTCACACTGATGGAAAAGCAAGCACCCGTCCAGCAAAGAACCGCCACCTCTCCACCCCCACAGCCTTTAAAAATACAGGGCACTCTGTTCCAGAAGAAATTCACTCTAAAGAAGTATTCTAAACTGGAAAGGGACGAATGTTTCACACAAAGATTTTCATGAGAGAATTATTTACAACAGAAGAAAAGAGAATTCTAACAATCAGAGCATAGCTATTAGCCACATGTATCCACTCAATGGAATACTATGTAGCCCTTAAAATTATGTTCACAAAAACTATATAATAACTTTGAAAAGGGTCAAAGGCTCGGGGTGCTTGCCTGGCATGTAAGAGGCCTTGGCTTCCCATACTCGGTTCCACACACACACACACACACACAAACAAAAAAAGTCCTTTGGAGCCAGGCTTGGCAGTGCACACCCGTAATCCTCACGATGCAGAAGGCTGAGGCTGAAGAATCCCAAATTTGTGACCAGCCTCAGCAACTGAGTGAGCGCCCCCAGCAAAATAAATAAAAATAAGCACCACTGGGTTCAATCCCCAATACCAAAAATTTAAAATAACTTGGAAAAAAAAACTATAAGCAAAACATAAAATGGCATACATGACATGAACAACTATGTAAATATACCAAAATAACAGTGGCTGAATTTGGAAGATCGATTCTATTTTTCTAAACTTTTCAAAAATTTTTTAGCGAAAAATTATAAATCATTTTTTAAGTCCTCCTTTGCCAATATGTGCTAATTAGAATATACACACATACAAAGCGATTCATGAGCTCAAGTCTCATATACACTCTGCTTAGAAGTCAGGTTGGACCTCCCCTGTGCTCCAGTTCTGCAAGTAATGATGATACAGTTTAAAGGTTCCAAATTCAGAAGCCTTTCCCATGGAGTCAACCCCAGGAGGAGGATTCCTATGAGGACTACCAGAAGACATCCTTATAATACTCCTTCTTGGATGGCTATGGTATTCCTTATTGTTAAAAAGAAAAAAAGCAATGCCTTTTAAAATACTTCTAAGTGCTGTGTGGCCTGCTTCATATTTAAAGGACACCTAATTAGCCAGTTGCTCAGCCATGGGCATTCTCTCCACCGTGGCCTCATCTAGTAAAGAAGCATGTAATTATCCACCTGTGTGTCAATAATACACTCTCTGCCACTCCACGCCTTACAGATCCCAGCTTCCCACAGGAAGTTCTAAAAGAAAATCATTCTAATTTTTGTCTGAAGATACATCCATGTCCGTGGGTTCTGTACTTGTGGACTCAACCAACAATGATAGAAAAGAAAGAAAAAAAAAACTGCACCTGTGTTGAACACTTATACTTTCCTAAACAATATAACTATTTACACAGCATTTACATTGAACAAGGTATTACAGAGGTGATTTAAAGCACAGGGACAAGGTGCAGAGGTTACATGCAAATTCCATGCTATTTTGTATCAGGGCCTCATCAGGCACGCATATTTTGGTATCCCTGGGATCCTGGGCCCAACCACCCACAGATGCCATGGGATGACTGAAGCTTTAACACAAAGATGAGGGGAGAAAAAGGCAAAAAATGGCTAAAACTCTCTTTTTATCAGCTTCAGCTAGAGGCATTTACACGGAATGAATGATCCCATTAAATACTGAGGAAATAATTATTCAGTAAGATAAAATATGAATCCAAAAAAATGAATAGGGAACAAAAAAATCAGACTCCTAACTTAAAAAAATGCAACTGACTGAAGATAAATGGTCTACTGTCACCAAGGCAAGGGACTCGCCTTTTCCCTCCACTTGTTCTTTGGTTCACTACTGTCTTAACTAATGGTAAAATATCATGGCATAAAGATCAAAAGAATTAAGAAACAAAAATAGGTTATTGATTAACTTTAGTTTGAAACTGTTTAACAGCTGGATAAGTTATTCAAGAAAAAAAAGGCAACTTCATAGTAACTCAATAAACCAACTGTACACGCATGTCCAAGCTTATGCCAGCAAGCTACCTTCTTAAGCAGGTGAACTAACCTCGTGACTACCTAGAAAAAGCAAGACCTGAGCTCCTAAAGCAGATCTACAATGGGGTTTCACAGTGATAATAAGCCAAATATTGAATTTTGTAGTTCAGTGTTTTTACAATATAAAACCACTCTGCTATATATACTCACTAGATGTCATGGAGACGTAAAACACCTTGGAGATAAGCTGCATGAAGTGATCAGTGGCAATATTAATTAGCATTGCGGAAAGTTATGTGTAATCTAGCCTAACATCCAATTTCAGATAGGGTTCAAGGCCTGATAAAGTTAATTCTTGCCTCCTGAGATACTAAAATTAAAACATCGAAAAGGATCAAAGGGGAACATACCAAGGGATCTGTAATGCAACTTTCATTACTGCTTGACTTCACTTAGGTACTGAAGTCCGCTGTGTAATTCTAACAAAGGCAGAACTGTCAAAAGATTATGATTCCCAAGGAGGTTTTCCCAGAGACATCCTAAAATTCCTGACACTCGTAGAAACCACAGACTAACAGAAGACTAGACTCTAGAGGTCAGGGTTAAAACTACGTAAAAAAAAGAGGCTGCAAAAAATAAAATAGAGACAATGCCATTAAACATTTTAAAACATAGAAAACAATTCATTATTAAGCCAAGAATTGCAATAGACTTTGTTGATAACACAGAATTCAGAAAATTGGGGCAAAAATCATAATCATTAAGACCTACATAAAATTAGGCTACTGAATCAGAAGTTCATGAAGAACTGAGAGCTTGAAACTTTTTTTTAAATTTTTTTTATTTTTTTAAAATTTTTTTTAAAAATATTTTTTTAGTTGTAGATGGACACAAAGTTTTTATTTTATTGCTTTGTATGTGGTGCTGAGGATCAAACCCAGGGCCTCACGCATGCGAGGCAAGCGCTCTACCACTGAGCCACAATCCCAGCCCCGTGAGCTTGAAACTGTTTTTTTTTTTAATTTTTTTTTAGTTGTAGATGGACACAATATCTTTATTTATTTTTATGTGGTGCTGAGGATCGAACCCAGTGCCTCACTCAGGCGAGGCAAGCACTCTACCACTGAGCTGCAATCCCAGCCCCAGCTTGAAACTTTTGATAAAGCTAAAGTACCTATTACTTAAAAGTAAACAAAAGGTCCTCCAGACTGGCCCAGCCTGAGGGCTGTGCAGAAACTGGCTTTCATTCATGTCTCTAGATGGGGAAGAAGTCCACAGGCAGAACCAAGAAAGGGAACAAGCTGCTGTGGATCAAGCAGGAGACGGCTGTGCATGGGACCGATCTACCCAGCTCCTCATAAACCAAGTGGGAGAGGATACTGTGTAACTCCTTAAGGAAAATGATAAATCTTGACTCGAGGCAAGGAGGAAAAAGACAAGTTAAAATTTGCTATATAAATCCAATGCCATTACATAAATATAAAAACAGATGGGTCTCAGAAAAAAGAGATGGGTCTATTTCAATTTCAGAAAATGTCCTAAAGTAGAAATGTTCTGTGATCTAGGTTCAACAAATAATCTGCTCAAATGCCATTCTCCCCATTACTCTAGTTAGGAGCTCAGTTTGAGATACGTGTACTGTAGGAGGAAACAGGTGAAGCATCCTTGCACTCCACCATCCTATTTTAAAATAGCAGTTGACTTTCAACATCTCTCCATCTTAACCCATGTCAACTACTGCTCAAGAAAATGCACAGCCAACAAAAATAGAACAAAAAGAAAAATGTAGACAATACCTCTATTTCTAATGAATATTTTAAAGTAGTTACCTCATTTCTAGAAAGTTAGGTTAAAATGAGCTCAACTGAGTCCCCAGAAAATGTATTTAAGCAAAATTCCTACACAAGAAAGCCATACAAAGATCCACTGAGTTCAAGAAGAATTCTGTTGGTACTGGTCACAGCATCAGGAAAGTCCTGCAGTCACCAATACCCCGAGGTCAAATGCTCCTTACTGAACTTCTTACCTACTGGAGTTTTGTTTGGTTACTTCCAAATTTTCCAACCTTCTAAAGACAATGCAGACTGTTTAGTTTGCTAAGTTTTTAATCTTAAAAAAGGTTTTCTAGAGCTTGACTTTCTGAAGCTGGAGAAATGGGGGTGGGGAGAGTGTTAAACTCTTAAAAACCTATTTCCCGGGGCTGGGGTTGTAGTTCAGCTGCACAGCGCTTGCCTCGCATGTGTGAGGCACTGGGTTCGATCTTTAGTACCACATAAAAATAAATAAAGGTATTGTGTTCATCTACAACTAGAAAAAAAATTAACAACAAAAAAAGCCTATTTCCCTTTTAGAGTAATAATGCATGGACTATCTTTAAAGCACAGGCATAACAGCTTGCCTTCTAGTCTCAGGTGCGGATCTAAATGACTTGCTACCAAGAGCTGCAATAATGTGGTCTCTCAGCAGAGTGCTAAGTGGGAGTCCTAGGAAATCAAAAAGAAAAAGAATAACATGAAGACTTTGAATTCCAACTCACCACATAAACTTACTGCAAGCTGTGACATTTCAGACAAACGATTCAAAAGGAACACTCCCCTGATGAAAAGGAAGCAAAGAGTTTTTGAATGTCACAATTACATGAGTTTCATTTATACATGTAGGTGTATGAAGTATTCATCTCAGTATATCTTCATCATATTAAAAAATTCTTTAAGAGAATACCTCTCTTCTTCCATCCTGACAATCTAGGCTGCTTAGGGGGCGCCTGGTTAGTTTTTCTTAGTCACAGAGATTCCCTAAAGAATACCAAGTGTCAGTACTGTTCTGTCTCATTTGACGATAACTTATTTAGGTAAGGAGACTGATGGCAATTAAAAGTTTTCTTACTGTTACCAACTTCAACAAACTTGGCTTTTCCACGTGTTCTTGCCATTTCCTCTAAAAGTCCTAGAATGTTCCTAATCCCACTGAATCCTCACTCTTGAATCACGCTTGTAATGGAAAGCTGTCCTCCAGGACATAGTAACCTTCCAAGAGATCCAGGTTCTCATGACCCACAACCCCCATAAAGCTCATCTGTATTCACTTCAACTCAACTGACACACAGACTCATTTGATCACTCCTCAAACACAGGAAGGACACCAAGACCTTCAATTTTAAAATTTGATTTTATTGACTACCCCAGGAAAGAGTCTATTGTAGAGAAAACTGTTCTCTGAGTCATGGTTTTCCTAGAATAGCAATTCCACAGACTGCAAGAAGGCTAAAATGTGGTAAACTTCCGTAAGTGGCCAGTGACGGAGGAGAAATGTTTAACTGAGCTACTACCTTATGCAAGCATTACACTGGTTGTTTTTACAAACATTATCTTATGGACTCCTCAGGGCAATCCTCCAAGGCATGTATCAGTGACTCAATTTTACTAAGAAATCAACTTGAGACTCGGAGGTTAAGTAACTTTCTCCAGACCAGTAAGCAGCAGCTCTACATTTTAAACCTGTACTCACAAAAGTTCATTAATCATGTCAAAAAATAATGATAATTCAAATACCAAATTCACAGATGAAAACAGAATCAACTACAGGAGGAAAAACTATCCCTTTTATTTTTTCTAAAAAGCCCTGCTTCGCTTCATCTTTTGAAACACGTTTCTCTTGCCCCGCGGATCCTGCAGGTGCTGTTCACGACAACAAACACACACATCTGTAACGCACATCTGTAGGGTGAGCTGACTTACGCAGAGCGGAGCGGCCTGAACCCTTTCCCTATATTTAGATCCTTCTACTCAGCTCTTAATTGCATCATTTAATCAGGACCCTCTGGAAGGGAAACACATCCATATTCATCACAGGCATCAAAGGAAACATCTTTACAAGTTACATCCTTTTGCAAACTCACACAAGGCCCCAGCTGCTCTCCTGACTGCTGAACCCCTCCTCTGGGAAGAGCATGGAATTTTATTTCTTTTTATCACTTGAAAAAATCACTTCCCTCCTAATTCAGTAAAACTGGGTGGAGGCCACTTCCTCCACAGGTGAGAGAAATAAAACTTGTTGATCTGTCATTGTCAGGAATTGTATCGTTAACCATTTATTTTACATATTTTGAAAATGGAAACAAAAGGCAGACTAAACCCAGAACAAAAAAAATCAGGGCCCATGTTCAAGGTTTTCAAATAAACTCCCTCAATTTTTCGTCACTTTAAAATGGTTTCTAAATTAGAAAACAAGAGTCCTTAACTTGAAAAGGTTTGAGTGCAGCTTTCCGCTTCAGAGCTGTACTTGAACAAACTTTCTGAACGTCCATTTGCTTTTCCACAAATTTCTGACACCACCTCCTACCCCAGTGTGTTGTTACAGGGATTAAAGATGAATATGTTAAGGCTATAAAAGTATTTTATCACCTGAGCAATATTCCAAATAAAGCTAACTTTGTTAAAAGAGGAGATCTGATCAGTTCTTCTGTCTGCTTAATAAAGTTCTAACTTCTTTTTTTAAAAAAGGAAAATAAGAAAGGATAACTACTATAGTTATTCACTTCATGCAACAAACACCTACTGTGTGCTGGGAGCCATTCTCAGCACTGGAACACAGTGCTGGAGGACACAAAAAGGGAGGCCTCCTGAGGACACAAGAGCTGGCACCACCTAAAAGGGGCACGAGGGCAGCAGCAGGGCCAGCAGAGATGGGCACTCGGCAAGAAGGCACGCGAGACCTTTGAGCAACCGCAAGGAGTCCCACGCGGCTGGAATGGGCTTAACAGCTTCCGCTCCTAATTAACATGGGGACCACCGGGAGATGTGAGCACAGCAAAGCCACCATCCGACCTTCAGTGTCACCGGATGATGAAGATGTACTGTGTTGAGATGGACTGAAAGGATGTGGAATGGAATAGTGAATGGGGGAGCCACTAGGAAGCTGTGGCAACTATTAAGGTCCAAGATGTCAGGGTGCTGGACCAATGTGACATGGTGGACACAGTCAGATTCTGTGTCACATCCCGAAGGCACCGCCATGAACAAGTAACGCTTGCTGCTTACATGAAGAACACAATTCATCACAAAGTTGGAGAAATCTGTTTAATTTTTAGAAGTATGAAAACTCTGTATCATGGGGACTGTGAGAGTGAATATTGGAGGAGCAGCATAAGAATTTGGACTGGAGTATATGCAGAAAGCACGACTGGGATCCAGGCTCTTGCAGGAAATGGGGTGACTGATGGGCGTGAGGCAGTGCACAGACTAACAAGGAAGGGTGACGAGAGGCACAAACCTACAGGAGAGCCAAAGCTGGTGGGGACGTTCTGGAGGTGACAGTGAAGAGGTGTAAGGGTTAGTAAAGAAAAGAGCTAAGACTCGAGAGCTCCAGGGAGCCAGCATCCTCAGATGAGCACATAGGAGACCTGTGTCAAGGGTGTTCACACTCTGAACAAGCAGCTGCCTAATAACAGAATCATTAAACAAGTCAGGGTACATTCAATAATGATGTAACTACTAAAAATGATATGAAAAAGATATTTACATAGTGTGTGGGGGAAAAAACCCATATCAAAGTTTTTTAGTTAAAAAAAGCTACAGATCAACTATGAATCCTTTTCAAACACAGTGTGTGCAAACACATGCACTTTTACAAGCCTAGAAAAAAGAAAAGAAAACAAAACAAAACAAAAAAACTGACTGCCTTCAGCAGTGAGCTGGAAAGCAGTGAGTGCAGAGCCCGCCACTGCTACTTATACCAATGGCGATTTTCAAGTTTAAAACCCAATAAAAATTAAAAAATGAAAGTAGGCAAGATTTGTTCTGCATAGCTCCAGAAGACACACCATTGTGACCAAGAGGTTGCAAGATTTTTAAAAAAAAATTTTTTAAGAAGAAAAGAATTAAAAGGGTATCTTCACAGAACGGAATACCACCGAACGAGGATTTTCAGAGGCATGCATCCTGCACCCAGGCCTGGAACATGTGACCCAATTCTGGGTGAATGGGATAATGCATGGGAGTGTACTCTTTCATTAAGCAGTTCAGTTACATGATTGAAAACTTCATTTAACAAAAAAGTTTCTTTCCCATTCAAGTCCCCTTTCTGCTAAAAATTCAAATGTCCATCAAAATCCTCAATGCACAAATTTCTAACAAAAAAAAAGTTTTGTATTATTCAAATACCTTCAAGATTAATTTGGTCCTAAACTTTTTTTCTAGTACACAGATATGCTATTTGGAAAAATAAAATGCCTAGAAATCAACATTTATATAACCACTGGAAAAAAGTTAATATTACTCAGATATTACCCCATGTGACAATCAATTACAGCCTGTTTTCAACCTGCCAAATACTGGAGTGGACTAACAATTGTTCACTTGGCCACTTCAGAGGTGCAACTAGACAAATAGCAGCCCTCTTCCTGAATAGTAAGAGTTCCCTCCAGCTAAGAGCTAAAAGAAGTAAGTTCTCTGGTTTTACAGAACTACCGCTTCAGATACAGGTAAGCACTGCCCACAGAACCAGGTGGACCTGTACCATAAATCGAGGGCTTTTGTGCGTTTGATGGTAAGTTCAGTCCAGTCCTGTCCCATATCTTCCCTACAGTGACAGACTCACCCATCAGAACTGAAAAACCAAAGGCCTGAGAACCCAAGTTCTCCTCTTGTATGGGTTCTATGACTAAAATACCAACTATTACTGAAAACAATTCTTTAAGTGCTTACTGCCAACATAAAGGTGCAGCAGAATGAAGAGGATAATGATACCATTCCCATCACGACCACACTTACAGAATAAAGTACGTGTGAGAAGGCTGGGGGAGACATCTAATAAGGTGTACTGTGGTAAGAAACTCATGGCAGTATGACTGGGCTATTTATTTATCTAAGGAAGAACACACATTCAGGTACAGTGGCCAACGGCTTGCCCCATTTTCTTTGATCACACTGTATCTCCTATGCACACTGAGTTTCACTGTGCTCACCTTGCCATGGAAATCTAAATGAGTTCAATTAACTATTAACCACTCACATCATGGGATATGAAAAATGGAATGGATATTCCAAAGCAGCCTTAGCAAAAATCATACGCTGCTTTGGAATGCACTATTATTTAACCAAAAAATCTTTTAATTCCTTCTATTTTTCTTAAAATGATAATAAAGCTATGATGTAGCTTGAGAACACAGTAAATTGGGAAGAACTGCCTGCTGGAGATTCAAAACTTGCTATGAAAATATGTAAGTGGATGACAGTTAGCCATCAGTTCTCTCATGCTGTGAAAACTTTTGTCACATGAATCATGCTATCTTCCCCTCAGAATTTAGAGTATTAGCAAGACACAGCCTTTTTATAGAGTATCTAAAACATCCCAGCTTGAGAACTCAAAACACTTTTGTCACTCTTGCCATCCATTTCAAAGGGAAAGAGTGTTGCACAGATGGATCTACGGGAAACGCCACTCAGGCCAGTCACGGTCCCCCCCAGCCCCGCCCCATCAATCTTCAACACAGCTCAAGTATTCAAAAAGAATTAAAAAAAAAAAAAAATCGCCCCTCGTCCTCACCACCATCACTACCACATGCTCACCTGACCTGTACCAACTCTGCATCCTGATGAGGCGCCTGTAAGCACTATTCTGGAGATGACAAAAGTGAGGAGCAGATAAGCTAGGGAACTTCCCGAGGCCACCTCTCCACCCCTTCTCGCCTAACATCCTCCTCTTTTCTTGATGATAAAGCTGAAGGACCCACAAGCAAAGATTCACTTTTAGTTTTATTTTCATCCCTCTAATACTTCCCTTCCCAACTCATTTTTGTTTTTTGTTGTTGCTTTTCTTTGTGACACCTTCCCACTTTCCTACAACATGTAAAAACCGAGAGTTTTACCAGGGCAACAATGACAAAATTAAATTCATTTTCATCTAAAGAGGTTGAAATAAACTTAAGTTATAACTTAGCAAGAGGAAACTGGACCACTATTTCACATCAACAGCCTATGTATGTGTTCAACTCTGAATATCCTTTTTTTATGATGAGTCTGTGGAATATTAAAATTAAACTCTTTAAGAAATTCAATTTCTTTACATTCTCACCAGTTATTTTTAAAGTCCTTTATGGAAAACAAAACAAAAAAATTAGTAGCTCATTTTTTTCTTTAGGTACTACTTTAGTTTTTTGGTACCGGGGACTGAACTCAGGGGTACTCGACCACTGAGCCACATCCCCAGCCCTATTTTGTGTTTTATGTAGAGACAGGGTCTCACTGAGTTGCTTAGCACCTCGCCATTGCTGAGGCTGGCTTTGAATTTGTGATTCTCTTGTCTGAGCCTCCTGAGCCACTGGGATTACAGGCATGCGCCACTGTACCCAGCTTGGGTACTACTTATCCAATTCTACTTATCCAATCAAACATCTATAGAGATGGAGAATATTTAAAGGATTCTTTCAAATATCCTATTTCAATAAAGTAAAACACTACAATATTCACTGCCATGCCTGGTGCATAGCGTTAAGTCACAATGCTGCCTAGACTCTGGAGGATTGGGGTGGAGGGGTAAGGAGTAGAGGGAGATAAAGCAAACATGTAAGGTATGACAGCCACAATGGTCGGCTATCCATCTGCCTCCTGATCCCTTCTCTATCCTCCATCCCAGGATTTCTCAGCTTCAGCATTAGGAGATGCCCAGGGTAGCCTCACAAGCCTCTACCAACTAGTTGCCAGTCACGAGGCCCCTCCTCCCCACCCACTCACCCCCCAGGTGTGACAGCAGGAAGGTTCCCAGGCTCAGCCAGGTGAAACACTGCTCTAGTCCACACACTACCTCTCCTTTTCTCTTTGTAACCTCAGCAGCTTTATGTAGCTGCACTTCTAGACTCTCGGAATCAAAGAACTGCTTGTTGCTTCAAGGGAAAAGGCGAACATGTCAAAGAAGCACTTCTATTCTTTTTTCCTCAAAGGGAAAAAAAAGGGAACAGAAGTCAGTCCTGGCTTTTAAATGGCATGCCTGAGCACCTACAACAGCCTCCTCGCTCTGTCAAGAGCCACCTCGAGCAAAAGACCTCAATGGCTCATACCCATGGACACTCACAAGGCACCAGAGCACATTTCCTGGCATGTTTTTAAAAACATCAAACAGAAAAATGCACTCCATGAGTGTCTACTGAGAGTCAGGTCAACAGCTGTTAATACTGCTGCATAGTCCTGGTGGTACTTTTTTTAAAAGCACCCCAATATAACCATGGTATACGGTCCCCTAGGAGTGAGGGACTATTCACGTGACTCTGACAAGCAGATGTGGGCAGCACTATGTTCCACACGGTGCCAACACCAGGATCAGAAGATGCTGCCCATACCCTCAAGGGACTCGGTCTAGAGTTAGTGCGATAACTGAAATCAAGGTGTCCCAACAGAAGCCAGACTAGACAAGCAGGTTTGTACTGTTCCTCAAAGTTACATGATCCTACATCTACCATCCCATATCCCAACTTTATCAGTCTGTATATTGTGACACACTATAAATACAAGTATAAATATAAATACAGACACTCAAAAACTTGCTGAGAATGAACTAAGGTAGAAAAGTAGGCAGGAAGAGAAAGTTCTACCAATTAAATCAAACTTCTATCCCAGTCCCTTGATCTGGAGATACTACCTCAACTGGAAGTGAAATACCTTCAGTCTAAGACTAAGTAACATTACAACAAAAGCTTGTTATTTAACTTTGTATATTGCTGCCATCTTTTCTTACCAGTTAGATTGCTTCTTCAAAGTAGAAACTAGCTTTACAGTGTCTTTTCCTCTACAACCACAGCCCTGTGCTGGATGCATGGTACAAACACATGAAGTACTTGCTGAATGGTTTACTACTGGCTTCAAAAGCAAAACCTCACACTCAGGATGGGCTCTTTTTTAAAGACTTTCCTACAACATAAAGCAACATCTTAGCCACACCATTGGACCACTCTCCACAGTTTAAATGCAAATAAATGCTATGCAGTTTTTGTGCCAATCATTTAAATGATAATCAATTCTATTCAGTTAATAGGAAAACATTTAAAATCAATCAAATGTTCCTTCAAGCTTGAACTAACTAAACAGAAGTCCTGAGCACACAAACTTGAATACAGGGGAAATAAAGCGGTTGTTATTAATTGTGCCAGACTGCAAAGCCAGCAATGGGCAAAAAGCACAACAGGAAGCTGTAAAAGAGGACATGGTGAGCCATATACCATCATCTGTCTTGAGTTTCAATAAGGGTGAAATGTACAATTTCTATAGCAACATTCACTGCACTGTTACTCCCTTTCACAAAAAGCTACTGTCTTTAATAAAATTAAAATCCCAACATTTATCCTCCCTCTCCAACTCAGTTCAAAGAGTTTGAGTGACAGGTTGGACCAGTGCATACCAGTTCAGGGCCCCACACTCCCAGTCACTTGTTACTCAGAAAACATGGTTGGGTAGCAGGCCAATGATGAGCCTGTAGGTGAGATTTTCAAGTCTTCACGACTTTGAAATTATTTGCAGATAATTTAAAAGAAAGGCTATGTGGTGAGGCTGGAGATACAAATTCTGATTCTGTCTAGCAGGGAGCTAAGGCCTCACTTAATGCTGAGGTAAGACAATGTGACTCAGTTAGGTATGGACCCTACTAGTCACCAGCAGACTTCTTCCTTATGGGCAGCACATGAAAAGACTTCTAAACCCATGACCACTAACTATTACCCATAAGAGAAAATCTGGAAAATTAAATGCTGATGCCTAACTTTCTTTAACTTTGTAAGAGGTTTTACTACATGGGGGAACTTTTCTTACTTTATTTTAATACCTCATAAACCACTTCGTCTCAATAATCAAAACCATATTCCAAGACATCACTGTGTCTCACATGAATCAGTAAATGCCACTATAAAATCGCAAACTCCAACACAGGTAAGTGGGAAAGAGGCCTGTTTCAAAATGCTCTAAGGAGGACTGGAGTCTTTAGGGCTCATCAATCATGCCAGTTGACTGAGAAATATACATATAACTGATAGCCTGGAAAATGCTAGAAACACCTCACATTCTAATAAGGACATTCCAAACCCCAAATCATGTCATGAGGGAAACAGGGTAATAATGGGATGGAGAAGGCCTGCTTTTTTCAGAAGTCATGTAAATTCAATATGTCTATATACACCCACACAACCATGTACATAATGTGTATTATATATATATGCAAACATATAGATATATATACATGGATAGATATGTATAGATATAGATATGTTTTGTCCCTCCTTGTAACTCCAGAGAGTCTCTTAGTATTGACCTTTTCTTCAATGAGAAAAGCCCAGCATTTCTAGATTGACACTTTCTAGTCTATAAAGAAAAAAACAATAAAAGAGAAGATATCATTCCCATTCCAATGATGAGTCTGATCCAGAACATAGCAGAACATTTTATGTTTATTAGTTTGCATTTTATTTGTTCTTAAATTACTTGATCATATCCTTTTCCTATATTTTTCTATTAGGGTGATATTGCCTATTAATTTTAAAAGTTTCTTACAAAGAACAATAACTAGTTGAAATCTCCTATCTTTCAGGCTGCGTTTGTGTGTTTGATGATATTAAAGCTGTTGAAGCCCGGCGCGGTGGTGCAAGCCTGTAATCCCAGCACTTAGGGAGGCTAAGACAGGCGAATCTCAAGTTCAAAGCCAGCCTCAGCAACAGTGAGGCGCTAAGCAACTCACTGAGACCCTGTTTCTACATAAAACACAAAATAGGGCTGGGGATGTGACTCAGTGGTCGAGTGCCCCTGAGTTCAATCTCCAGTACCATTAAAAAAAAAAAAAAAAAAAGCTGTCGAATCTATAAAAATTTTCCTTTATGGTTTCTGCCCTTGGAGCCACATGGAGAAGTGCTTTGTAGCTGGTTATTAATAATGCCCCCCAAACTGATGGAAATCAATCTCTCCCTTCCCTTCTCCCACTAGGGTAAGAATCATTCCAGAATTTTTCTGCACTAAGAATGTATTGCTATAATGAAAAAAATAATAATACTAATGAATGCTATAAGAAAAGCAATAAGCAGGGCACCGTGGCACACGCCTGTAATCCCAGCACTTTGGGAGGCTGAGACAGAAGAATCATGAGTTCAAAACCAGTCTCAGCAACGGCAAGGCGCTAAGCAACTCAGTGAGACCCCATCTCTAAATAAAACACAAAATAGGGCTGGCAACGTGGCTCAGTGGTTGAGTACCCCTGAGTTCAATCCCCGGTACCAAAACAAAACAAAAAACAAAAAAAGCAATAAATAAGTTTGAAATATATATTTTTAAAAGTCCTGAACAGGGCTGGGATTGTGGCTCAGTGGTAGAGCACTTGCCTTTCATGTGGGAGGCACTGGGTTTGATCCTCAGCACCACATATAAATAAATGAATAAATAAAGGTCAATCAACAACTAAAAAAAAAATTTAAAAAAAAAAAAGCCCTGAACAATTTAAATAATTTCTTTAAGTCACTAAAGGGAGTCTTCTCTTAGCTCAATTACTATACTTTTCTTTAAAAGCTTTATCTAGAATTGTCAGGGAAATATTCTATCTACAAATTCCCAAACTTGATATCTCACAATTTCATTATCAGGACTCCCACTGCATAACTCCTCTCAATTCATTTAGTCCATTAGGCTCCCTTATCTAGATTGGACTCAGAACTGACTTCATTCACATTCTAGACTCTAAAAAAACATTGATTTTTACAAATAGTTAACATATACAAATGCTTATTATGGGCCAAGACCTACTCTAAGTCTTCTATGTATTCTGCACTTCACTGACTGTGAGATGCACCTTTGACATTTTAACACCACTAAAGCCAGGAAAGCTTACAATTCATGGTATGTTTCTGTTTACTGACAGTTTTTCCCCTCAGTGGTACAGGAAATGATGTCTCACAATTAACACCATCTCAGATTAGATGAAATAACTCATTTCATCTCCGAAGCAATCCAAGACTGATACTATTATCCCTACTCCCTCCAATGAGGGAGAATCCACAGTTAATGGTAGCTTTGCAAAAGCAAATTAGCGTTGGGCCTAGATTTAAAGCCAGGCAATCTGACTGTAGGGCCCCACCTCTGAACCCATTTGCTATCCCCAGGCCCACTATGCCAGAGTCATATTATCAAGTAGCGATTACTCTGTTCACCCCAGGCTTTTCGTCCACTATTTAGAATTTGAATCCTGGCAACTCTCTGGCATACTATCTATATGGTGTGCCAGTATTCTTAAACCTCCCCTGCCGTTTCCTGATTCCCTCACCTCACCACTCTGATGCAGGGACTTGCCTCCTAGGACAGTGGTAGCTGTTGTGAGCCCTGCAGTATGCTTTCCTCTAACCTGGCCCCCCACTCTGGTGCTTTCTCAGACTCGCCTGCCTTACAACACAGGTGAAAGGCATTTTGTTATCTGTGCCAACACTATCACCTTTAATCTTTAATTGCACTCCATTAATTTCTTTCCCTGAACCTCCAAATTTGAAGAGGTCTCATTTTGAAAAATAAGTAATTTGAGGTAGTACTGAGACTCTATTCCTCATTTCTTTACATACTCAAGCCTTTTCTCTGCCAATGCATTCATTTGATCTTGTGATCTTCTCTCCTGTACCCTGAACCCCACGCTTCCCTCTCCAGATCTACTTCTGGATTTTCTTCCCAGTTTCCTGGTTTCACCTCTCCTCTGACCCTCTTTCTTCCAGTTCCTTCTTTTGTCTATTTCAAACATGCTTCTTCCTTCTTCTAACTGTGGGCTCCAATGAAGCCAAAGAACTGGCTCTTTTTCTCTTCGTGGGTCCCTCAAAATATGAAATAGATGGCTGCCGATGGTACATATGCAAAGCTTGGAGGTCTTCCCTAAACTTCAGCTATGCCCCCCAATACACCTGTAGAACACTTAACCACCCCATAAATTCAATATGTCTATTCAGCCCTAACTTTCTCCTTCTACAACCATTTCTCCCATACTAAGGTTGGAAATTTAAGATTCACCTCTGACATCTCTTGTTATTCTACAGCCAATCACGAGTCTCTGTGGTATTTTGCCTGCAAAACCCCTTCTTTTTCCCCCACCTTCACCAGAAACTGACCATCACATAAATAATTCAATAGTTTTCTTTTTTTTTTTGAATTTTTTTTTTTGTAGTTGTAGATGGACACAATACCTTTATCTTTATTTGTTTTTATGTGGTGCTGAGGATCGAACCCAGTACCTTGCACGTGCTAGGCAAACGCGCTACCACTGAGCCACAGCCCCAGCCCTCAATAGTTTTCTTATAAATCTTCTGGCATCCAAATTCTATCCCCTCCAATCTGAACTGCATGCCCAAAAACTTTCAGTGACTTCCCCAGGCTTCCTATCCTCACACGCCAAGGCCTTCGAGTTCTCATCTGAACCTATCCTTTCTGAACATCTGCTCAGCTTCACCTTGCTGGGTTCCACCGGGGACACCACAGAGGTCAGGCAGAGATGCTCACTAGTCACCAGATCTGTGCTGCTCCATCATAGCCATGGTGGCTACTGAAACAGAAGTTGCCCTGGCCACTTTTTGAGTGTGTGGTAGCTGTCTGTAGCTATAGCTATTGTCTGCGCTAATACATGTGCTAGAACATCTGCTTCTATTGGACAGTACTGCTCCAGACCTATTCAACACCGTTGCTGATCTCCCAAGAGCTCTGTGCCCAGCAGTGTCTCCCTCCTATCTGTGCAAACCCATGTGTCCCTCCACCCCACAGTGGTCTTCTCATGAGCTGTCAGTACAGCTTACTCCTATAATTACCTTGCTATAATTCGTACAATGCTGTTGCATTTTTCACTATTGTGTCTTAAATTCTAGTGCCTCTTAGAACAAATACTCATAGAATAAATGAAAAATATACACTTACCACAATCCCACACCAAAATTACTAAATATGGGTGTATTTAATATTCCTCCTCCATTAGAAAAGATGTTTTCTTTCAATCTAAACATACAAAAGTTCTCGAATCTAGCTAAATGAATGACTTAATTTAATGCCTAATTATAATAGTTCACAGATAATTAGTTGCCTTTTTTTTCTTGTGGTGTTTGAAATTGAAAGGGAAAAGCTATACAAGGTCTGAAATACTTCCACTTTGCATAAGCGTACCACAAAGAAACCACAAAAGATAGACAAGGACAGGAAAATGAATGAATAGTCTGAATAACTATACCCTAACAATCTCAGATTGTAGGAAAAAATATCTATAGGAGAGCAACCCTAAAATTAGGGAAAACCACAAATAAAGCTTTTGAATTATATATAAAAATATATTTTCAAATCCATAGGCAGACCCTTATATCCCACTTCTCAAATATGACAGTGAATATTCATTTACATCTTGAGCTCAAAAACACAAATATGCATGATTTATGGTTGTATGTATATGTATTCTTTCTTTAAAATTCAGGTTTGTTGTCTCAAAAAAAAAAAAGTTAAGAAACCAATCCACCACACCACAGACCTGGATGCCTTTTCCAAATACCAAGAACCAAGCAGAAGAGATTTGGGAGAATCACACCAGGTAACAACTCTTCAGACCTTAAGAGGGTAGGAAGCTTTATTTTATTTTCTTTTTTTATATATATATATATATATATATATATATATATATATATATATATATATTTTAGTTGTAGATGGACACAATGTCTTTATTTTATTGCTTTGTATGTGGTGCTGAGGATCCAACCCAGGGCCTCACCCATGCGAGGCAAGCGCTCTACCGCTGAGCTACAATCCCAGCCCGGAAGCTTTACTTTCAAGAGGGTCTTCTCTAAAGTTTTTTTTAGCTAATGGCAAAAACGACAAAGACGCTAAACTATTCAAATACTGCACTTCCAGTGCCTTTCTAAAACTGATGTAGTCTCCAGAGCGGAAACTTCATGAAAGTTTTTGCTTTTTCTATCCAAAAAATGTAAGTTCCTTACACAAACAAATGTTCTAGAGCCTGCTCACTTCTGCAGTCAGCCAGCAACAGATGTAAATGTCACTTTTTCTGCCTATAAAACTGTGCTGTAAAACTGATATTACCTTAATGCATACATCAAGGAAGAGTTTAACTTAGATTTTAACTAGTACACGCTATTTAGCTTGCTTTCTTTTCTTTTTAAAAGATGCTGTTAAGTGTGTTAAAAATACTTCAAGTATTTTTGCTTCAAATCAAATAAGAGATCACCATATCAGACTGAGTATTTGTCTACCAGATAACAGCAGAAAAGGAAGATAGAGTCAAGAGATTTCAGTTTGAGGCACAGAAGCAATGCCGCAGTTCGTTTCCAAAGCATGTCCTCCAATCTTGGTACCAACAATCAAAACCACGTAACAGAAGTATCACAGCACTTCCTATCTCAAAGTTGCTTTATGACTTACTACCAATTTTCGGTACCTTTCTACATTTAAATTATCCTTTTTCTTCTCAGATATTTCCAAATCTCTCCCTAGTGCCCCCTAGGCCTTCTCTAAAGACCCCAAACTTCAGCTTTTGGTGAAGAACATGATCTGCTTTTGAGAATCATAACAGGAGTTTCGTGTATTCCTATGTCAGAACTGTCTGGTTTAATCTGAACTTTGTACCATTTTGGATCTCCCATTTTCTAATAAGGTCCCATTGATTAAATTAGACAGTTTTTCTTTTCCACCTCTAGAATGAGAGAAAAAAATCAATTTCAACCTAAGAGAAAACAAACATCTCACTTTGGTGGTCAGATTTGATTCCTATTTGTCTCAAACTTTAGGTATAAAGTGTCAGTATCATGCCAAAACACTCTTCTCCTCTCCCTATGCCCAAACTCTACTGGACATGCTGAGCCCAAAGCCTCAGGAGTGTGGAAGGAAAACAAACAAAAGAACACCCTATCCTCACATCTAAATCCACCACCAATGTAACTCCACATCATGTCCACCACAGTAATGGGATCCTAATTGGGAGAAGTTGTACTTATTCTATGTACGTATAACATTTCAAATTATACTCTGTCATGTAAATGATAACAATAAAAAAAATAAAAAGAACCCTCAACAACACTAGGAGGATCCAACGCTAGCTTTCCTGCTTGCAATCCCTACATGGGTAACTTCAGACAAGCAGGTCCTCTTCTCTCAGCCTCACATTGCTCATCTCCACATGAACCATCTGGATTAGAAAACCTTTAAAGCAGCTTTTAATATTGAACATTTCTAAATAGGAAATCACAAGTCAGTGTTTATGAAAGCCCCTGGCAAGGCTGTCCCACAAATGTACCTCACCGGAAGAATCATCCGCTGGGGCTGCAAAAGTGTACTCACAAACTCACCAGGGCACACAAACATTTTTGGATGAGAGGATAGAAGAGAAGATACAGGATCCATGGTTATATCAGATTCTTAAACGGCCCAACGCTCCATCCAAAAAGTTGAGAACAAGTAAAAGGTAAGACAGTATACAAAAGGATACTCAAACATTTACCTGCCAAATATCCCCAAGGAATTTGCGATGAACTAGTCCTATCTCAAGACGTGTGTTTAACAACTCAGGGAAAACAGATTAACTGTGATGAGATAAACAGAACTACTAGAACTTTCTGCATCAGTACCCATTATCTTGTGATTATACAATAAAACATGAGAAAAGTGGCAGGAATTATACAGAGAAGCTGAGATAAAACTCATTGGGCTTTGAAATGTATTACTTCGATGTCAGATTTATTCTTCAAATTATGGATTGCCTAGGTAAGTATTAACATTACTTTTCCCTTTTAAACATTTATAAGGGGAAAAGAGAAGACAGCCCAAAAAACAACAGAGAGTAAATATGTCTAAAGACCTAAAAAGTAAAAGTCAAGTCATGTCTACACTTGCATAGTAAAGCACCACTCACCACACAATGCCTGTCTGGGTCCTCTAGATGAAAATCAAAAAGCACAGCTAAGAATGAGGCTCTGGACTCAAACTGCCTTGTTTGTATCCCAGCTACGATGATAAATCATAATCACTCACTAGTTATGAGCCTGAGGGAAGACAACTGATCTGGCCTCAGTTTACCTGTAAAATATGACAACAGTCCTTAGCAAAGTTTTGAGGCTTAAATAAGTATTACAAATAATGCCTGGCACATGGTAAAAACTCTGGACAAAAAGGGTAATTTCTTAACCCATGTAAATCAAAATTAGAATCCATGACATTAATGACATAAGAGCTACAGAAAGGTCAACCTCATTTTATCCAATAGCTTCAACTGTCACTTCCAAACTGTGTTTTAACAAGAGCAGTTAGTTGTAAAATTAACCAATATATGTATTTGTGTCTCTCTTCAACCTCCCAAATTCACTAGTAGAGGAGACGAGTGAGAAGAGAGGGGAAGGTCCTAGGGCAGGACTATCTAGAACCTTCTATGTCGATGGAAGTATCCTATATACACACTGTCCAGTATGGAAGCCACTAGCCACATAAGGCTATATTGAGCACTTAAAATGTGGGCAGTGCTGAGAAAAAAAAAAAAAATTTAATTTTACTTCATTTAAACAAATAGCCAGATGTGGCTATGGGGCTACTTTACCAGACTACATGGCCATGGATGATCATCCATAAACTAAAAAAGGAACCTAAGAAATTTAAGCAAAGTCAAAGGTTTTCTTTTCCTGAATTGTTCATATGTTCAATCCAAGTATCTTTGTGTTTAGTGGATATCTGGTAACTGACTAGTTAAAGAAATAACATGTCAAATCATACATCAATACAGTGCAAACTCAGTGCTAATAAAAGGATCAGAGATAAAGAAGTATGTGGTCCTCTAATATTTTAGAAGGTCCCTAAGGCCAAGTTAAATTCAAGCTCATGTGAAGCATGATTCAATACATAGACCAGATTTGCAAACAGCCAGCAACCAAAGCACTTATTCCTACACCACCAAGCCGGCAGTTACTTGGTCAATGCACACTGAACATTTCTGCATTTATCTTCAATTTTTTTCCCTCAGAAATTCATAGCTCTGTAAGGGTTCCCTCCTGCACAAACACTAGTATTCTTAGCTATCCTGGCCTTTCCACTATGAACAAAATCTATGTACCACCCATATCTGAAGTATAATGCCAGACTCCTGCTTAGCTGCCCCTGTAATATGGTTTAATTATGATGACTGAACTAATAGGCTGACATCATAGACTTTTACAGGCTGACCCCATGTCATCCTGATGTATCATTTTGCACCAGTTCAGTGCTGTAAATCAATTTAAGATCTCGAGCAGGTTGAAAAGGCTGGTAATGATGCTTTCTCTGCCATCTCTGGAGACTCTACATTATACGCGACTTACATTATTTATAAAGCCTCAGCGATGCCTCCATTAGCCTTGTAAGACTACACAAATGAGTTCTTTTATACACACAAAACTTGGCCTTAATTATGTAGGCTACTGCAGCTTAAATATGCTCCTCTAATTACACTCAAATTTATTCTTTTTCCAATCTACCAAGTTATTAAATTTTATCTTGAAATTACTAAAAATAAAATTACAAACTGAATTTTAGTTTTTAACTTAAAAAACGCAGTAAATGTAACTGGAAAAATGAGACTTGCTTCCTCTTAATGCTTTAATGAACTTAACAGGGAAAGAAAAATTTACTGCAATCCCAAGAGGTGTAAGAGGTTAACGTTCTTAATTGCCTAAAAACTGTCATTTCTCTAAAATACAAAGGTCATCAGTTCTGCAAGGAAAGGATAATGCAAAAGGAAAAATGCATTTGGTTACATACCTATGGTTGTAGGGGTCAAAACTACATCAAGGACAAATCCCAACCCTCTGAAGAAACCTGATCTTGCCTGGATCCTCTGGAGGCTCTGGCATCACCATCTCCAGAAAATCATCTCTAAAGACCCTGGTTACAGTTTCCTAAGAATCGCACTATTACACCAATGGTACACCACCTGCAGAGAAATATCAAATAACTGCAAATGGGAATGAGGGAGGGAGAGTGGAGGACAAACACTTTAATCAGTACAGCATATTTAGGCCTGGTACTTACATCAGAGTAACGCTGATGCAAAAACATTTACACCAATTGAAAATGCTGTGGCAGTGAACACAGGATCTGCCTCCCTTTTTTTTTTTTTTTTTTTTTAAACAGTCGTTCCAGTACAGCTCACCTGCCTCGCACACAACGTTAAGTGGTAGTTATAAACAACATGTAAAATTAACCTGGCCTGGAACAGTTTTCTCCTGGTGTTCCTGAGGTATAGGTACGTTATCCACGACAGGCAATTAGAGCGAAAGAGGTTCGTTCTAAAATAAGGGCACTCTGTGATTTAGCCCCTGAGAGTTTCCCCAACAGGAAGACAGAACAGAAATCATGCAACTTTTGTATCATTCCATACTTGGAGGGGGCGGGAGGGTGACCAAGGAGAGAGAAAAGGCAGGCTGTCAGTACTCACGAAAACGATGCTTCTTAGGAGATGGTTCTCAGACCCGCCTCGATTTTCAGAGACTTTTAGAAAGCACCTCACTAGTTATCTCCCACGGAGTATTTTTAAAAAATCGCCTATGCCTCAAAATAAACAAAAGCCTCAGCTACGGTAGTGGGGAGATCTGGCCGGCAATTGTTCCTGCAGCCTCCCCAAAGAACATCAAGGAAACGTTCTCCCCGAAAGCCTGCACATACGTTCAGCAACTAGAAAAACAAGCCCACGTCTGTCTCACACCCACCGCCCCCACCTTCTTCCAGAAACAACCCCGAGAAACACTAACAAAGACAGGGCGCAGAGGAAAGGAACAGTTGTTCCCCGGCGAACTCGCGAATACACATGCAGTGAGGCAATCGAATCCGGTAAAGGGAAAGGAATGAGACGACACTCGGAGGCGCAGGGGGTGTAGGCGGAAGAGGGAGGGGGGATTACGCGCCGCCGCCAAACCTTTGAATAAATCAAGAGGGAATTTCGGTGCGAACTTTCCCTGACCTCGACGCCAAAGAGCCCGGTGCGGCACGGAAGGGAACCCGCGCGGGATACCCGGGGGCCGGGTGTCCCCCTCCCGGGCGCCCCGCTCGGCCAGGCGCGGAAAGGGCAGCGCCCGCGGAGGTCCTGCGACCAAGGCGAGGGTCGCCCGGCCGGAGCGGGACACAATGGGCCCGCGGGCCGCGCGCGCACGGGCCTCGACCTGGCTGCAGGAACGGAAAGAGCAACGCGGTGCGGGAGGGCGGCCGGGGAGGTCCCGCCGCGGGCAGGCCGGGAACGAGACTCCCCGCCGCACACCCAACAAAGCGGCGCGGGGAGCCCGGCTGGAGGGGCACGAGGGGAAGGCGAGCTGGCAGGTTCGCACCCGGAGCGGCCGGGAGGCGCCATCATGGGGGGGGTCCGCGGCCCCACGCGGGGAAGCGCAGCCCGCGCAGCCCGAGCCCGCGCCGGCGGAGACCGCGGAGCTGGGAAGCCCGGGCCGCCGAGCGGAGGGCGGGGACGCGCGCACAGGAAAGTTGGGTTTGGGTCTGTTTCGTTTTACCGGCTTGGCGGCGCGCCCATCCGCGCGGACGCACGAGTGGCCGGGCAAGCGGGGTTCCGCAGCCCCAGTGCGGCCGGCCGGGCGCGGCGCCGCGCTCTGCTCGCAGGGTCCCTCCCCGAGCCTCGGCCCGGGCTCAGCCGCTCGGCCTCTCCTTCCTCCGCCCGCTCGCTCCTGGAGCCTGGATTGATCTGGTCGCGCTGGCGTCAGGGAGTCGGAGCCGCCCAGCCTCCACTCCTCGGCTGCCAATACCCGGCGCACTCGCTCGCTCGCCCGCCCGCCCGCTCGTCCACACGCGCACTCGCGCGCGCCGCCGCCGCCGCTGCCGCGCGACCAGGGATCCTCTCCAAATTCCGGGCCCAGCTGGCGCGAGCGCAGCGCAGCCCCGGCCGGCAGACAGCGCAGGGGAGCTGCGCGAGCCGCCCCCCGCAATCACCAGCCCCACGCCCAGTTCGTTCCAAGCAGGACAAAAAAGCACACTGGCTTTTTGGCTTTCCCAACCCTGCCTCTAGTCCCCGTGGGGCAGGCTTGGTGCATTATGAGAAGTCAGGCGCGCTGTGCTGTGTGTTTATTTTCTGACACGTTCATGAACACGTCCACCGCGCGCACCGGTTCGTCGTTAGAACGCGGAGCATATATTTTTGAGTCACCTTTTTATGTCTAGTTTTCATTGCCGTTTATTCACTCCACAAAGATTTGCAGCCCCAAAAGTTGCTTGTGTCCAGAATTGGATAGCCTATCAACTGTTGCAAACTCTGAGTCCACAGATGCATTTCCAATTCGGGATCCAATGATTTGAGTGGGACTCTATTGCTCCAAATAATGACAGAAGCTACAAGGAGATAGCTCTTTCTACTCTAGTTTTTTGGTCCAATTTTTACAGTCTTTTAGATAACACAGACGCTCTCAGAACAAAAACAGACTTGACTTATATAAACCTGATTTGCATAGACATTGAAAACATGTTTTTCCAAGAATCAACTTTTTTTTTCTTCAGTCTCTGAAAGCTGGAATGAAATCTTGAATAATTACTATACCGTTGTGTTTGGAGAAGAATTATTCTGAAGAGTAAATTTCACATGAACCAAAAGAATTGTTGCCAGCAACATTAATATCAAAAACCATGGTAAGTGAATGGTACTCCAGTTGTTCCTGTACCTTTATGCATCAAGCATCCCATTTAAAATTCTTGCTTATTAATAATTAATTATTATGTATTTTACATTTAATTATTCAAAGGAAATGCAACAAATCCCATAAAACCCATAAAATGTCATTTATAAGTTATATATCAGAATATTCCTTCTAATTAAATCCTTTCTTTGTTAAACTGTTTGAGCACTTACTGATCAATTCTTGGACCTCATCTGTTTTTTCTTAAAAGCAACGTTTACCAGAGTTGCTCATTTTGTATCTTGGAGCGAAAGCTGGAGTTAGCCTTGTAAAATGCTACTGAGATCAGGTCACTCTCCTGTTCAGAACCCTCCTTTGATAAATAAAATGAGGTACATCCACAAGGGAACATTATTCAGTCATAAAAAGGACAGAGTACTGACATGTGCTATTTGGATGACCCTTTAAATATTATGCAAGTGAAAGAAGGTAGACATGAAAGACCACGTTTTGTTTGCTTCATTCATATGAAATGTCCAGAGGAGACAAATCTATAGAAAAAGAAAGTAATTGAGGGACTGAGGGACCTTGGGGGTGATAGCCAAAGGTTATGGGTGATGAGATTATTATAAAATCAGTTTCCAGTAATGATTGCACAACTTTCTGGATATACTGAAAGCCATTGAATTTTATACCTTCAATGAGTGGATTATATGGCATGTGAATTTTATCTCAACAAAGCTGTTAAAGAAAAAAAGGAAGATATAACTAAATGCAGGATATGATCTTTGATTGCATCCCAATGAGAGGGAAAGCTATAAAGTGACATTATAAACCTATTAATTTCTCTAAACCTATACGTGGTCTTTCTTAGTACAGTCCTGGTAGCCTCAAATGATAATTATTAATATTACACACACTATGAAATTTGATTTCACCCTTTGAAATTTGATTTCACCCTTTAAATGGTAATACAAATTTGGATATTCTTTTTTAAATGACATTATTGAGACAGTTATAAGAACCTGAATATGGACTACGTGTTAATATCATTGCATTAAAATATTTTAATCCTTCTTTGGCTCTGCATTTCACTCAGAATAAAAGTTCTCCCAATGTTTAGAGAGCCTACATGATCTTCTCTCCCCACCCTCCTTTACCACTCCAACCTAGTCTCCTGTTGCTCCCTTCCTCAAGTCACCCTGGTCTCCTCACTCTTCTGGAACAATCCGGGCACACTCTCACCTCAGTTCTTACATACTAGCTGTTGCCTCCCTGGAAGGAGGTCCACATGGTTCATTCCATCCCTCCTTGATGTGTTTAATTTGCATCTC
Source organism: Geosciurus inauris (assembly GCA_004024805.1). Lineage (NCBI taxonomy): Eukaryota > Metazoa > Chordata > Mammalia > Rodentia > Sciuridae > Geosciurus > Geosciurus inauris. The sequence continues at coordinate 3,368 of PVHX01002143.1, read as the reverse complement.
AACAAAGCCACCATCTGCAGTTTCTCTACACATACTCTTTATATCCTCTCTCCCTATTTGGCTATATACATTTCTTACAGCAGTATCTGTATTGATTAGCTTTCCATTACTGTAACAAATACCTAAGACAATCAGCATATTAAGAGAAATGGTTCATTTTGGCTCACGGATTCAGAGGTTTCAGTCCATGCTTGGTTGGCCCTATTGTTTTTGGCCTGTTGGTGAGGCAGTACATCATGGCAGGAAGTCTGTGGTGGAGTAAGTTTCTCACCCCATGACAGCTGGCAGTGAGGAAGGCAGGGGAGGAGAGAAGACAGAGAGACTGTAACATCCCACAATCCCCTTGAGTGCATGCCCCTAATGACCTAAAACCTCCCACTAGGCCCCACCTTTTAAAGTTTCCTCTACTTCCCATTAGGGCCAGGCTGAGGACCAAGCCATTGAGATCTCTGGGGGATAGTTCAAATCCAAACTCCAGCATGGCCTAACTAGTTACCTAAAAAAGGAAATTCTTGGCCTGTTGTGTTCATTGCTATAGCCTCAGTGTCTGAAACTGTGCCTGGCATCTAACAGAATCTCATTAAACACCTGCCAGATGAATGAATGAATGAAGTGGTGAATGAATCAAGCAAGCCTTGTTAGTCTCAAACAACACAGATGAAATCCCTGCTCTCATCAAAGGAGACATAATAATTACAAATATGTTAGGTGGTAGGACAAGGGATAGAAAAAGCAAGGTAAGGAAGATCTGGAACAAGGTAGGGTGGTTATCTCTACAGGGGCAGGGGAAAAGCGTCCTGGCAGGAGGCTCTGCAGAAACTGAAGGAAGCCCAGCATTCAGCCTGAGGGATAAGTTTCTGACCTCCCTAGCAAAGAATAGAACCCGTGCAAAGTCCAAAGAGCTGAGTCTACTTCATCTGTTCATGAAAGACCCGGGGGCCATTGCAGTGCTGCCGGGAGAAGCGAGTGCCTGAAAGGAAGGCTGTGTGTGGGACCCAGATGCACACAGGTCACAGGCCACAGAGGTGGGACCCCAGGGTGGTCTCTTCTCACTGCTCTCATATCTGGAAGAAATAGCCAAGGACCTGCTTCCAGAGAACTGCAGAGGGTGAAGAGACATTGGAAGCTGAAAGAGAGAAGTGCACCGTGAAGCAGTTGGCTTTGGGGGAGCTTGCGAGCAAATGAAGTAGGGAAACAGGCGGACTTCCAGGCTGCACTATTAAGCGCCCACTTGAGGTTTGTAGTCATGAATTTAAAACCAACCCGTTCAGCATGGCTGTGCATTGCTCTCCAGCCATGGAATGATGGAGGCAATAAGTGTCAGGGAATGCAAAGTTGTAACCATGGGAGGCGATACTAAGGAGAGGTCAGGACATAACGGAATGCGAGATATTGACCCATGGGTCAAAGGTCCCACGTAGGATCCATGGGTCGAAGGTCCTAGTGGGGTCCACAAATTGGTAGAGTTGGGAGCAAGTCCCAAAAGCTGGGGAGCAGTCTATGAATGGGATACTTGGAACTCACAATGGCTAGAGTTTACTAAGCATTTACCCGGCACAACGGTGAACAGCTGAGAGGCATCTTCTGCTTACCATCTCAGAACCTTCTAATAAGGTAGACGCCCTCATCCTCATCTTTAGATGATAGGAGTGCCTATTGAATTAGGGCTTATAGGGGATGATGATGGTGATGGTGGTAATGGAATAGCTAGTATTTGGGTTGGCAATTTGCTAGCCGTGGTTTTAAGCCTCATACATATGTTATGAACCTCTTTATCCTTCAAAACAATCCTATGAGGGATTAGAGAAGAGAGAGGGACCAGGGAAGGGGAGCAAAGATTAAGGGAGAATAATTTGGAGGGCATGGATATGATCAAAATACATAATAAGCATGTACAGAAATGCCAAAATGAAACCCACTGTTCTATATAATTAATATACATGGATAAAAAAAGAAACACTATGAGATAGATACTGTTTTCTCTAAAGATGCAGAAACAAAAGCACCAACATGTTAAGTGACTTGCCCAAGGTCACACAGCATGCTTGTGCCTGTGGTACCTGGTCTCTTGTATGTGTTCAGGAAGGTTACCAATATTCTTCTTACTGAATGTTTGTAGTGCTAGACTGAGAATACAATTTCTGTCTCCAAGGCAAATATCTTAGGTAAACTCATACCAACAGCATAATTAATGGAGTAGTCTGTTTTTGAAAGTGACTATATGATTTCCAGAAAAAAATTCTTCAATGGTTTTGCTTCCAGTAGCAAGCTCTCTCCACTAAACATGCATCCATTGGCAAGTTTCCCACACTGTAGGACTGGCTTTGGCTGCATTTAATATAAAACCTAAATAACATTGATTAGGCCAAATAGGAACAAACTTTAATCTCTTAAACAAAGAAAGTCAGAAATAAGAATTCCAGGGGTGGTGAGATAACGCAAAGTTGTTAGGGCCAAGGTCTCTGCAATTCTCTTTGCTTCTACCTTATTATTGATTATAAAATGCCTGCTGCAACTCCAGTCATCCTCTCTACATTCCAGACAGAAAAAAGAAAAAGGCAAAGGCAAAAGAAGTGCATGGTCTGAAGCCCCTTGGAGGAAGACACTTACTATCACCACCTGTGACAAGCTGTCACCACCACAGCAGCATCTGCCCACGCCTCAGAGTGAAAACACTCCTGTGACTCTTCCTATTTGCAAAGATGGCTGGGAAATATCATTTTAAGTTGTTTAATCTGGGAAAATTGTCATTCCAACAAATATCACTCTGATAAAATGAGGAAGTGAGGAAGGCGGCTAAAGCTGAGTACAGTCGTGGGCTCCAGCCAGCTAGCCCTGGCTGGGGAGAGCTAATGGCTCAGTTCTCAGGGGTTTTTTGCAGGCTTGTTGTTTAACACATTGGTTGCCTGAAATTGGCCATAGTGGGTGTACCTACAACACAGAAATTGACGAACACCACAAATAAGGTCCTGCCTTCTTTTTTGGAGAGCTAGTTGAACATAATCAGCACACCACTGAATACAGGATAAGTGAGGTTGTCCTTGCCACAGAAGGCTTTTCATTTCGTTTTATTACATTCTGTTGGTTATTTCTGACTGTAATGGGTGAGACTTATTAATGATGAAGCAGGTGATCTTTTGAAGTGCCTCGTGTAATAAAATCTCTCTGGGAGTAATGCACATAAATACAGCTATCTCATACTAGACAAAGGTGCCAAAAACATACATTGGAGAAAAGATAGCCTTTTCAACAAATGGTGCTGGGAAAACTGGAAATCCATATGCAGAAAGATGAAATTAAACCCCTATCTCTCCCCATGCACGAAACTCAACTCAAAGTGGATCAAAGACCTAGGAATTAGACCAGAG
>PVHX01002142.1:122589-177200 GCA_004024805.1 Geosciurus inauris | reverse complement strand
GATGCATGCCCACTGCTCGCCCTGGCCCTGCTCAAGCAGGTGGCAGTGTTCGGGATTCCAGCCATTCCGGGGAGCAGTGGTGAACCCGGGCTGATTAGGGCTGTTGGTGCACCGTCAGCGAAGGGTTGGAGGCTGCGGTCACTCCTGCAAGAGGCAGCAGATGGGCCACCCGGAAACCTGGCCGGAAAGTGTGGTCCACCGGCATGAAGCGGGCCCTGCCCAGAGAAGGGGACAGGGCCCAGGGCTCACGTGGAGGGTGGCCAGCGCCAGGCACTGCAGCGCCCCTTCCTGCTGTGTGTGGAGCAGACGCCCACTGGCAGCCGCCCCAGCTGGGCGTGGCCGGCACGCGCGCCTCCAGAGCTTTGCCTGCTGTCCCTCTGAACCCCACGCCGCTGCCACACAAACCTGTGCTGGGGATGGAGCGTCCACTGCCGTGGAGGAGGAAGCCGCTCCCCTCACCCTGGAGGAGCTGGAGGGTGCACAGTGGTGACTTGCTGCCCACAGTCCGCCCTGCTCCGCTCTCGCCTGAGCCCCTCCGACACCTGCGTCCTCCCGTGCAGTCCTTGATGAGCGCCTGTCCAGTGCCCTTCCTCGATCCTGTGAAATAACCCCATCGTCTCTTGGAATACTGCCTCTTTCCAGTCGCTCAGGCCTCACCTTGGGGCCCAGGTTTCTGTCGTCCACTGGAGTGTTCACAGTGTCCACTTCGGGGTCTTGGAAGGGTCACTGAGGGAACAGATACAGACAGCTGGGCGCGGGAAGCACTCACAAACGCTTGGTCTCGTTGCAGTCGCTGTTGCTGTGAGGACATGGTCCTGACTAGACAGGGGACCTCCTCCTCCACCCTCTGTCTCCAGGCTGGACCGCTTTCCTTCCCCTATCCCTCGTCGTCTCTGGGGCTACACTCTGGATTATTTCCTCCATTATCTTCCAGGTCCCCTTTTTCTCTGTGTCTTATCTGCTATAAAGTTCAAGGGTTATATATTCTTCTTGGTTACTATATTTTTCATTTCTAGGAAAAAAGTGTCATTTTTTAAAGATTTTTTTAAAAGATTTTTTTTGCTGTAGGTGGACAGAATACTTTCATTTCATTTATTTGTTTTTACGTGGTGCTGCTGAGGATCAAACCCAGTGCCTCACGCATGGTGGACAAGCACTCTGCCACTGAACTGCAGCCCCAGCCCAACACCATCATGTTCAATGTTGTTTCAAATCTGTTCTTGTTTCCTGTTGTCTTCTGCTTTTATTGTGTGTTTGATGCTTTCTTTTGTCTTTTGAATCAGTTTTAACCTTTAATAAATTGTATTTATTTTGTGGCTTCGTTCTTATTCCTTTGTTGTTTCCTATCTTGGTTTCTGCAGCTCTTGCTTACTGCATGTGTAGCCTCTCTCTCGTGGAGTTTATTTTCTTGTGTGGTTTTTTGAAATTGTGAATTAGGCTTCAGCAGGGTTTCTACGTGAGAGTTTCTATGTAGAAATTTGGCATCTCCTCTTCATGTCCTAGTGGATCCACTTCTGTGTTAGCTTCCCAGCTTGAAGTTTCTGCCCCCACCTTGGCAGGTGGCTCGGGTCTGGGTTTCAGCTTCCTGTCCACTCCCCCAGCAGGTGGAGCCAGTGTCCATTTTCAGGTGATGCAACTCTTCAAGGTCCTTGGCTTAATGCAGGGTCTCACTTCTAGCTTTCCCAGCTCCACACCTCCAGACTTGTTTTAAGATGTGCTGTAGAAGATGGCAGGAGGTGCTGGACTTGAAGAGTCCAGATCTGCCCGCCTGAGTCCAGAATCAGTGCAGGTGATGGGGATCTTGTTCTGAGAGGAAACCATGAACCTCACCCCATGCAGCTCCGGCCAGCTTCCCCTGGAATAAAGGCGCCACGTCTGTTTCTCATTGTGGTGGTTCTGGTGCTTAGAATCTGCTTGCGTGTGGTGTCCAATGTTTGAGAGGGAAGCTAGGTTGACTGGGGCCAAAGCCGTTGGTGCACGATCAGGGAAAGGTCGGGGGCTGTGAGTCATTCCTGAGAGGGAGCAGCCGGGCCACGTGGCCTGGTGACTGCAGAAGGGGCGGGCAGTGCACGGGCAAACCCGCCATCACAGCAGCAGCTCCTCCCTCTGTCCTGGCTGGTGCCCAGGTGACCAGAAGCCTGCCCTTTGCATTCTGAGGGACAGAGACTGGCCCAGTTCTGTGCCACGTGCCACCCCTGCTGAGAATCTGGCCACGAGAGCTCCATCAGTCCACCTGTCGTGTTCAGTCTCCAGGCGTGTCCGTGCCCACCAAGCACTGGAGACCAGCCCTCTGGCCTTCCTGTCCTTTTCCACATGGAACATTCCACCGTGAACAAGGGCATCTCTCCACCTCGAAGCTGATTGGCGTCACTCCAGTGGGCTCTCAAGCCTGGACCTCTGCACACTCCACTTAACTGCTTCCCTGGCCAGGCTCCAGCGTAGACACTGTACTTGGCAGAGGGAAGGGAAGAGTGTAGGTTTGGAGCAGTTTTGGGGTAGCAAAAATGGAAGAAAAGGGTACAAGATGAGACATTTTTAAAAACGTAATTATACATTTTTCCTAATTTTAATTTCCTCATTTATTATGCCTGATTTTATGATTCTAATTTCTAGATATATTAAAATTCTTCTAATTCCTAAATCTGGAATGTAAAGCAGTGTGGTTACTAGAAATCTAGCAGCATTTACAGATTCTCTCCCTGGGACTTGCGATTCACACTTGTGACAAATAGTGGAATTCGAACTTCTTAGTAATATCCCAAATCAAGATTTAGGGAAATGAACAGATCATGGTGCCTGCACACAGCCTGACAAACAGGTGGCATTCCAATGCATTTCAGAATTTGATCTCTGATATCTTGATGTTTCCACATTTTATTCAAATTAATGAAGTTGTGTGTCTTCCAAATGAAAATTATAATCACCCCAACGAAAAGCTGAAACTCCGGGGAGAAAACCTACCTGGATGATTGTTCCAGGTGGTAGTTGGCGGGCACGGCTCCCACATGGGCAGCTGGAGCCAGGTTTGCTCTGGGCTCTGACGGTGGTAGTGGACACACAGCAGCAGGGTTTGCTGGCCCCACGTTTGCATCAGCAGCAGTGGCTGGCCGTGGGCCGGGCATGGCCCACGCAGGCTGGAGACCTCCCCCGGGAGAGCCCAGAGCAGCGCGTTCCAGCTCCGTGGAAGAGTGGCCCAGACCCACGTGGCCAGCCACAGAGCGGCCGCAGGCGGGGAGCTCCCCCACCAGGCAGGCCCTTCCGCCTACCTGGGTGCGCAGGAGCTGGGCACGGCCAGGATGCTCCTGACAGAGCCCCAGGCTGGGGAGCTTCTCCTGCGGGTGTGGCAAGCGTGGCAAGTCAGTGCCACGCCCGCGCCTGGCTTCACCAGCTCTCACTCCTGCCTCTGCTGCCCATCAGCTCTGTGTAGAGCTTCGTGCAGAGAGAGGGCTATGTGGCCAAGGCCTGGGAGCCCATCCTGCTTCTGTCCCCCCGGTGGTGTGGACGTGCCTGTGTGCAGCTGGAGGGGGTTGGCAGCCCTTGCTGAAAACAGGGGGCGTGGGGACATGCACAACAGACCTGAGGAAGCCGCTCTGCCCCCACAGAGCCCGTGGCCCTTCCTATCTTCCCAAAGAGCTTCTGCTGCTGTAAACAGCGTCGAAGTCCAGCTGTTCGGGGTTGCGGAGAGGAACACGGGCACTAAGTGCAGACTCCAGCCAGATGAGTGGGTGGGCACACGGTGGCCCAGCAGGCCGAGCACCTGCGTGCTGCCGCCGTGCAGCTTGGAGGAATGCCCGTCCCGCCCGACTGCCCAGGTGCCTGGTCGGGTGAGTCCAGGTGTACCCAGGAGATGGCCGACATACAGGGACATGCCCACAAGCAGAGGAGTCTCCAGAGCAAACGTTCCCAGGGAAGAACAGAGGAAGGCTGCATCCCTGCCAGGTGCCAGGAGCGCTGATGCTCCCATGAGGCCATGAGCTGTGTCCTGGGTGCAGGGGGTACAGGCTGGTGGGGAGGGGCCAGAGCGGGGCTGTGGAGGTGGTGCCAACTGTTGGGGGCACTGACTGGCCGCCGGGGCCCATAGAGGCTCCCACCCCAGGTGGCACACAGACAGGAAGCCCCTCCTGGCAGGTGACGGCTCTGCCCCCGAACGCCGCCTCTTCAGGGTCTGTGCCACAGGCTGCAGTGATTGACAGTCTTGTTCTTTAAGCAAAGTCCACACGTGCTAAAGCTCGTGTGCGCGTGCCTGCCCGTGGGAGGAGGGTAGGCAGTGTGGCACATTTAGGAAGAGTACGGCAGGAGCATCTGTAGCCCAAGGACTGAGAGCGCCACCTGAGCCCTGGCCTCCGTGGCGGCAGTCCCGGGACTTGCGTTAGAGGACCGCTGCCACAAACGGACAGAAGAGAAAATCAGTGCGGACTCCCTGGCTTGAAGCCCACCCCAGGCAGGAGCCAGTCACACGGTAGCGGTCAGGCCGTGGAGCCCACGATGGCCTCACCAGCCCCAGGCCTGCACTGGAACAGCTGGCAGTGCCACAGGGCCCAGCCAGGGACGGGGCTGGGCATTCAGGGGCTCTCTTGCCAAAATCTTCTTCACCTCCATGTTTTGACTTCTTCCTTTGACATCAGTGTAGGTTCACGGGACATTGAAAGCTGTCACAGAGAGTCCCACACACCTTCACCGAGGAGTTCCACGGCGCTCGGCCCCCAAATGTCGGCACCAGCAAGCCAGGCGGCGATGCGCACGTGTGGGGACCGCACTGCCATCTACCTGTAGCTGGGGCCCCGGGCACTGGGGGTCAATTAGAGATGCGGAACGCCTGACCCGACCAGGGCTCCTGCTCAGAAGCTCAGGAGAGGGGACAGTGGTGTGTGCAGAGGCAGACAGGCCCCGGGTGGTGAGCAAGCTGGACGCATGTGGAGCTCACAGGAGCTGGAGAGGGGTGATTCGGGTGTGGATTTGGACAGAAAATAGGGGTCTGCACCCTCCTGGCCAGCTTGGCGTTGGGTCTGGGTCAGCCTCACACCTCCTGGATTCCGGAGTCTGAATCTGGTTAACTTAACATCAGCCGCCTCAGGCCACCAGTGGCCGCCAGTCACTGACCCCTTGCAGCAGGCCTTGCGGCCCCACCCAGGATGCAGTTCAGCGACCCTGCCGCTCCTGTCAGCCAACACCCTGTGGCAAAATGCTTCCCATACCTGCTTCTTCTTTATTAATTCAATTTTTTATCGGAGCGTGGGAAATATACACAGTAGTGGGCTTCACTCTGGCGTATTGTGTCAGCATGTAACATGATTTGATCTAGGGACCCAGCTCCCATGCCACCTGTCTGGGCAGCTAAGCCATGTTTCCCTGGGCAGTGCCCCACTGTGGCCCCAGGAAGCCCTCCCCACCACGCCCAGCAGGCCTCCATGTGTCTTTGGGCTGAAGGGGAAGAGAGGAACCATGTGCTCATGAGGGTCTGACGGGAGGACGGATGGCCCCATCGGAGCAGGAGTGTGATGGATTTGGAAAGATGCAGAGGTCAGGGTAGCCACGGGGTGTGGCAGTGATACCAGGCCCTGAGCTTGAGACGATGGTGATGCCCTATCACAGGTGCCCGGGGGCCTCGGATGGGAGTGCTTTGGACTTGGTCCAGGTTAGTCCAAGAGCCAGCTGGCTGCAACCAGAAGGGGAGGCTGGACCCCCTGAGCCAGGGAGAATCGGCCATGTGCACTGGTCCCCAGCAGGAATGGAGAAGGGTTTCAGGAGATGTGCGCCTGCCTCCCAAAGCTGGTCCAGTGACTATCCAAGAGTCCTTGGCGTGGTCCAAGGAGCAGCGGCCAAGCCTCTGCAGGACTTGGGACATGAGGGACGCCCTAAGGCTTAGGCCAGGGTAAGGCCAGTGCCTGTCCCTTGCTGCAGCTCCCCTCACTGTCCTGTGCTCACCCTCCTCGTGATCCACATTCCTCGAGAGAAGGAACGGTTTTTCTCTTAAAAGTGTATCAATCTTAAGAAAAGCCTGTTGGCTTCTAAGTATTCTAATTTGTGTTTGAAAGGGAGACCTGCATGAAATCCCATCCCAGGCTGTTCTAGCTCAGCCCTCTCAAGACCCTGGGAGTACGGGGCAGGTACAAGTCCAGGCCCTGCACATCCCTGCCCCTAGTCAACTCCCTGCAAAGACAGTGGACTTGGAGGGACAGTCTGGGGCCACCACATCCCCTCATCCAGCCTCCACCCTCCACGATCTCACTGCCCACAGGTGAAGGAGACCCCACACCAGGACATGCGATTAATAACCATGCTTGGTGTGTGGACAGTAGGGGTCCCGTACAAAGGACCCCTTTCTCCTGAGATCCTATTCAGGGCACGGGGCTCCCCATGTCACATGGGCTCACAAATGCCCTTTCCATACTTTTCTGTGACTTAAAGGCAGGAGAGCGGCCATGTGATGTGGCAGTTGCCATAGCAACAAATTCAATTTTTATTCAATATCAGAGTAAATAGTCACAGGCAATGCAATCAGCCAGGTCCGCTGGTGGCCGTGGCAACTCCACCTTCACCTCCTCCCACTCCTCTCTCCCCCTTTTCTAACGTTTCCAACTGGTTTGTGTGAAAATAAGCAAGGTGTGCGCTTGGGTCAGGGCACGCAGCGCCCCCTCCTGGGCAGCCTGAGACAGTGCCTTGCTGGGGGCCTCGGGTGGATGTGCCATGGGACTCCATCTCAGCCATGGCTTGCTGGGTCCAGGTGAGTCTGCCCCGGAGAGCCCAGGCTCTGCCTTTTACCTGTGTCCTCACAGAGTGTGACAGTGCCCTGGCAGGTGGCATCCCAGCTGCAGAGCTTTCCCGGAGGCTTGGACATGCTCACAGAGCATCAGAAAGGTGAAGGGAACAGCACGCCCAGCCTCCCACCGTGCCAGCAGCAATGTGAGCCTCCTCCCTGAAGCATCTGCTGCGGACAGCACGTGTGGCTTGCGTACCACCTCTCCTGTCCCTTGGAGGCGACATGCGGCACAGGTGGGGAACTGAGGCACAGGCCAGTGGCATGGTGAAGCGGCAGCTGGGGCCAGCCCCATGCAGCCAGCTCCAGAGCCTGCCTCAGATTTCCCACGTCAGGAGGGCCTCTGGTCCTGGCCTTCGGTGAAGGAGCCCTTTGCTCTCTAGGCTGGAACTGGGCTCCCGACGGACACGTGGGCCCGGCAGACAGGTGGTCAGGGCCCACTCTGGCACACAGCAGCTTCCAGTCCTGGCCACCCCTGCTCTTGCCGGGTCCCGCAAGGCCCAGCCACCAGGGGTGTCACATCAGAGCCTCCTCCTGCCCTGAGGAGCCCAAGGCAGGTTGGTGGAGACTGGACGGTGTGCCCTGCATGGAGCCCCTGCAGGATGTGCAAACCCGCACACCGCATGCCTTATGTGGATACAGCTGAGATTGTCAGCTGCCACTCAGCAGGGCTGGGAAAGGTCCCCGAGTGTGCAGACCCAGGGTGCACGTAGCCCCAGCTCCGGCTGCACGTGACGCCCGTTCCATCCTCCCGTCTCCTCCGGTCGTCTGCCACAGCGTGTGCTGGCGTCTGGCGCCTTTTCAGCCATGAGCTCAGGAGTGAAGCCGTGTGTGTCCTGGTCGTCTCCAGTGTCTAGCACCCTGCCCGATACACACAGGAACACCCTGCTGCCAGGAGTGGGCAGGTGGGCATCGTGCAGCCAGGAGGCCACCTGGCCCCGCGCTCGCTCTCACGCTGCCATTCTGTGGCCTTCAGATGGCCTTTCCCAGAGCCCAGGAGCTGTGGTGGGACAGAGCTGGCTGTGGGTGTCCTCCCTGCCCCAGCCGCTGAGCCCTGTCACTGACATCACAGAGGACCCTCTCCAACTCCAGCCTGGTGCCACTGACGCTGCTTGTTTCTGGAACCATGAGGTCCCTCTCTGCTGATGGAAACCCCGCCTGTGCCTGGTGCCGTGGGCATGGAGAAGCAAGGCTTCTCACCCTGACGAGGAACTCGTCAGCACAACAAAAAAATGCAATCAGACATCAGATCAAAATACTCTCACGTCAAAACGGACATGACGCGCGCTTGGGCCCCCAGACGTAGCAGGCCCAGCGTGCATGGGCTGGCACTGCTTGCCAAGATGTGCACTTGCCTCTCCCCAGGGAGAGGGGCCCACCACACAGGAGCCCCTTAAAACTGGGCCTAGGGCACCAGAGCAGCCCACGCAGAGCTGTGGCATTTCATCACAAGTCCACAGACGTGCCCTGCACCTCAGCTGAGGCACCAGCACCGCAGGGGTGCAGGACGACAGAGCCACGCACGGCAGCCAGGCCTTCAGCCTCTCCACACCAGGACACTGGGCACAGACCCTGGGCCCTCCAGTCCCTGTCTTCACGCAGAAGACAGGAACTGCATCGATAAACCGTGCATCCTCTGTGAGCCCGGACACAGTGTAGCTCCCTCACCCCGTCTCAGGCCTGGGCCCTTGAGTCGCTCCCGGGACTCAGCTGTGGCTGCTCCCACTTGTTCCCAATGTCCTCACAAGTGCTGGGTCTCTCTGAGCCCAGGAACTGCTGCTGGGCTCCTGCTGTCCAAGAACATGTCACAGGTGACCTGGGCATCAGTGTCCTGTGGGTGCCAAACCAAGTGCCAGGAGGGAGACTCTCCAGAGTCCTCACCTGATGGAAGTGGGGAGTCCAGCGTCGAGGGGCTCACCTCTCCAACAGCCCTGGGGCCTTCCCACCTCCTCCAGTACCTGGTGGCCGCAGAGCCTGGCCAGCACTTGGCTTGTACAGGCGCCACTCCAAACCCTGCCTGTGTCACAGGGACATCTTCCCTCGCGAGCACGCGCCTCCTCTCAGGGCACAGTAGTAGCCGATGTAGGGCCTGCCTCCGCACACAGCCTCCTCCCAGCCTCACTGCTCCTGCAAAGACCCTCTTTCCACGCAAGTCCACATTGGTGGGAACTGGGGATCAGAGGTGAATGTATCTTTTGGGGAAACACAGATCAAGCCGCAGGGCCCTGAGATCACAGTCGCCCACCATCCTCTCTGGAACCAACTGGCCTTCCCAGGAATAATGAAGTCTATCACGTGGATCTAAGGCCAGCTTCTGCCCCAACACACACAAGAACGCACCCTCCGCAGACCTGACGGGCACCCCTGGGACTGACAGCATTGCAGGTTGACAAGACAGAAGTTTATGAAATGCCTGCCTCGTGCTCCCAGAGAGGTGAGCTCATGTCCAGGAGGTGGTGCAGATGGCTGGCATCATCATGGTGTCGTCTGCCGAAACCCAGAAAGAAGGGCGCTGGGGGCAGGGGCCAGCCCTGCAGAGGAGCCCGTCAGGAGGGCTGGGGGAGCGCTCCTGCTCTGCCCCCCGCGGGGAACGCCCTCCCAGCGGAGTTTGCTGTGGGAAGATGAGTTTTTCTCACAAAAGGAACAACCGTTCTCAGAGCTCCTCCTGTGTCTGCAGTTTCTCAAGATAACCCTACGCCAGGGGGTTGAAGAGGAGGAAACTGGAAGGTGTGTCCGTGCGCGTCAGCGTGAAACCCTATTCCCTATTGCCATCGACTACAACACACTGAAAACCAAAGAACAGGAGTGACAGAGCCCTAAGCCGGCTGAAGGGGAGGAAAGCATGTTACATGCAGTCACAAGCGCGTGGAACCAACGCACCTTTGTGATGGCTGGAGCGCCCTGAAAACCAAGAATAACAATTAAAAACAATCCTCTGCAAAAGAGGCGCATTCCAAGTGCCGTTGTCCAGCCCCATGGCATACTCCAGGGTGCCAAAGTCGGGTCCCTGCGGCCATATTCTGGGGTGCCGTGGCCGGGTCCCATGGTATGTCATAGGGACCGTGTCCTGGTCTCTGGCGTCAGGAAGCGCGAGCGTATCAGATGCTGGGCCAGCCCTCGCATCAGCACACACACCTCGCCTCCTCGTCCGTGTGACGATGGCCAGTGCGGCCGTCACAGGTGACTCACTGGCTCCCGTGAAGGCCAGTCCTTCCTCTGAGCTGCAGCTTCATGAGCTCTTACTGAGCAGGAAGGAGATTCCTGAGGACCGTCTTGGCCAAGCGCAGGACCAGTGCCAAGATTTCCTAAAGCCGTCACACTCCTGCTGTCCCCCAGCACAGAGGAGGGTCAAGGCCCAGCATCTGACATGCCTCAGGGTGGTGTCCATGCCCTCCGCTCTCTTGGCCACAACGGGTCCCCAGACTAGGCTGTCACATAATGGATGCTCAGCCCCCCTAGTGCTGGAGGCTAGAGCTCAAGTCACTCTTGCAGCTGGCCAGCCGTAAGGCTGACCTGCAGACAAGTCTGTTGGCTTCTCACTGAACTTGGGGTTCGGTGTGTGGGCAAGCTTTCTATCCACAGCCAACACTCAACCAGGGTGACAGATCACCTGCCCCAGCAGTGAGGGGTGGAGTGCGTGGGCAGTTGAGGCCAGGTGTGTCCAGGTACTCTCTGGGGTCAGACCACAGTCCCTGCAGGCTGTCCAGCCACAGCAAGGGAGGCCAGTCTCACATGCCAGCCCACTGACCTGACCGGTGGTCAGATGCGCCTTCCTCACGGGTCCTGCCCCGCACCTGGCACTCCCTGGGGCACTCCCTGGGCCGTGGGTGCTCCCAGGCGTGGAGTGCTTTGCAGGCAGCCTGAGGCAGAGGGCTGGCCCTCACGGCAGCGTGTGTGGTGAAGCCTTCCACCTGCTGCAGCAGCTTTGGGGAGCCCGTGCGCTCCCCGAGGCCACCTCGCAGAGACACAGAGGGCTGACTGCTCAACTGCTCATTTGCAGGTCTTCTCTAAGCAAACGCAAACAAATCCCGGTCCTCAAAGCCCAGCTAATACACAATGTTCGATTTTTAATTTCCAGTCCATCTTAGATTATGGGAATGAAAAACAATATTTAATCCCTCGTTAACACATGAATGAGCGGAAGCTGTCATTTCCAACCAGACAATAACGGGATTATCTCAAGAACTGTCAGTTTATGTGAAAACATTATGTTGCCCAAATTTTCATAAAAATTAGCAATAGATAATATTCAAGATCAGAGCAATGGAAAGAAAGATCTGCGTTCATGGTAATAAATATTCATATTTGTCTGCTCAGGAGATGGAAATCTAATCAAGGGGCTATTGATGCACACTGGCTTTTTTTCCCTAACCAAGACGTTTCATCTACATCGGGTTTGATATGGAAATGAGTCTCACTCAGTCCTCCAGGCCAGCGCCCGCCGGGATCCCGCAGGGGTATCCACTGTACCAGGTCTGCTCCTGGCACAAGCAGCTTCAGGGCAGCTGCCACGTGGAGGCTCTCAGCATTCTCTCCGTCCAGTGCCCTGTGAGGTCAACACGAGGGAGTGCTTTGGACTCCCCTGCCTTTTTTCCAGAAAAAAGTACAGTATAATTTGCTGCTCGTTAACGCCTAGCAACTGCAGGGTTAAAATTATCTGTGTTTTTGCTTTTGTGGACAATTATCATAAATCAGAAGACACTGCGTGAGGCTTAATGAAATATGTACGACTTTTAAAAGAAATGGTGGCAACTGCAGGACGTGTGTGGTGCGCTCACGTCACACGCTTGTGTGTCGGAGTGTGTGCTCTCACGTGTCCATGTGAGCATGCGTGTCCTCTGTGCTTATTTGCTAATGTGCATGTCTGTGTTGATGTGCTGGTGTATGTGCTTGCATGTTGTGTGTGCTTATGTGTTGATGTGTGTTTATGCATGTGTGTTGTGTGTGCTTCTATGTTGTGTATCCTTGCATGTTAACACATGTGCTTGCATGTTGAGGTTGTGTGTGCTTGTGTGTTGGTGCATGTGCTTGTGTGTTGGTGCATGTGCTTGTGTGTTGGTGTATGTGCTTGCATGTTGATGCATATGCTTGCCTGTTGAGGTGGTTTGCATGCTGTGAGCTTGTAGATGTACGAGCTTGTAGTTGTACGTGCTTGGCATGTTGTGTGTACTCGTGTGCTTATGCATTTGAGTTTTGTGTGTGCTTGTGTGTAGAGTGTGTGTGCTTGTGTGTTGTGTCCTTGTATGTTAATGCATGTGCTTGTATTTAAGGTTGTTTTGTGTTGTGTACACTTGTGTGTTGATGTGTGTGTTTGTGTGTTGTGTATGCTTGTGTGTTGATGTGTGTGCTTATTGTTGAGTGTGCTTGCGTGTTGTGTGGCCTTGTATGTTAACACATGTGCTTGAATTCAAGGGTGTTGTCTGTGCTTGTGTGTTGATGTGTGTGCTTGTGTGTTGGAGTGTGTGACTTCCTGCCATTTGCTTGAGGGCTGTGCTTTTCCTGCCCATCAGTTGGCATTTGAAAATGAGATTCCACCATGGTTCGGGCAGGTAATGGTGCACATCAGTCACACTGGCCACAGAGGCCCGTGCAGGAGGCCTGTTCAGGAGTGCAGGCACCACTGGGGGGCTCCCCTGCACCCAGGTTCCTTCAGCCACAGGCCACCAGGGGCCTCTGGGGGCAGAACCTCCCTAGCTGTCCTTGGGGACCCCAGGAGGACAGGCTGCCTCAGCCACAGCACAGGTCCACTGCAGTAGACCCGGGCAGGCTGGGAGGTGCCTCCCGAGTGCTGGCCACCTCCAGCGTTTGTGATGGGCCTCCTTTAGGTGCTGGTGGGCAGAGCAGAATGCTGTGTTCCTGTGCATTTGAAGCGTGTCCCCCACCTTTACCCCTGGTGGGCCTGGCCCTGGGACATGAGTGTTCTGGAGGACACGTGGGGAGTGTGGTCTCTGCAGCCCTGTCTCCGCCCCAGCTCTTCTGTGATGGGCAGGCGCACGGAGGGCTGACCCAGAGACGCAGGCGGGGCACACTAAGAGGAGGCGGGGAACCCATCAGGATGTGCTCCCACGCCAGGCTGGGCTCCCGCCGTGGACAGCACTGTGTCCTACGGGGATGAGGAGCCTGAGGGGCCCACCAGGGCATCGTGACTGGCTGTTCAGAGCTCTGTCCTCCTCGAAGCCAGTCTGTGAGCCCCGAGCACCTTCAGGCTCGCCACTGTCCTTCCTGGGCTCCTGGGGTGGCTCCCAGCACACACCTGTGCTGACAGGTCCCTCTCCGGGGCTTGCTGGCCTGTGCCTGGGCCGCTGGCCTTTGCTCCGGGGAAAGCCTCTCCCTGGAGTGAAGGGACAAGTCTGTCACCTTGCAGACTCGCTCTGCAACCCCTCCTCCCCCGCCAAGGGACAGTGTCCCCTCTGCAGCCCTGCCTGTGTGGTGCCCCTCCAGGTGAGGCCCTGGGTGATGCTGATGTTCGCACGCTCCCTACACCCACCAGCCATTTCTGTCCCTTTGGAAAAGTGTCTCTGCAGGTCCTTTGCCCATAGGAATCATTCGTGGTACCTCAGCCTCAGCTGCCATTGTTCAAGAAAGGGACACTTTGCCCTGCACAGAGGAGCACAGCCTTCGGAGGCCACACCCCTCCTGGTGAGGGACTGTGCCCTCGAGTGACTGTGTGAATTCGTCTTCTTGACAACGGGACCCAGTTTCCAGAAGGATGGCCCCGAGAAGGGACGATGCACCACCCTCAGCCTGACCCTCACGCCGCCCAGAGATGGTGGCAGACAACAGAAGGGACAGGTGCTTCTTCCCAGCAACAGGAGCCAGAGCAGGACTCTGGAGGAACTCACTCCAGCAAACCTCCCGGTCTGCACGGAGGTTATGCTGCACCCGAAGGAGGCCTTGGGACAAGGAGCGAGCACGGGTGAGCGCGCTGGTGTTGGAAGGAACGGGGAGCGGGACCGTGGCCCTCACTTCCCAGATGGAGGTGCTGCCAGGAGCGCTTGTCCCTGCACTGCAGGCGTGGGCCCGGCCCCAGCGGGGCGCCTGGCTGGGTAGCTCTTCCTTCCTCTTGGGGACCAGTAGCCTCTCTGCCTCCTTGGGCCTCCACCGGTCTGCCTTGCTGCCGGCCTGTGCGGCCACTAGAGGGCACACTCACACGGCTCTGCCTGAGTGAGGGATCCTGGATTTGGGGGACTTAATCCTCCACAAGTTGCCAGGAACTTACCAGGATTTGAAGGATAAGAGGGCAAGGGGGTGATGTGAAGAAGAGACGAAGAAATGGACAAATTGGAAAGCTCTGGAAATACCTGTCTGGAGTCTCCCTGCCCTCCAGCATTAAGACTCAGTGACCGCACAATAGCAACCCAGTGAGGGGGCAGCACATTGCATCTGAACTGAGCTCCCTACTGCCACTGTGTCGGAAGGACGGGTGTGCCCTGAGCAAGGCCATCGGACACCACTGCCCACACTCCCCGCCCCCTGCTGCCTCCTGGAAGCCTGCAGCGGCTCCTCCGTCCCATCTGAAGCCCGTAGGCTCACTCACCTCCTCTTGTTGGAAGCACTAGTCCCCTGGGACCCGAGAGCACTGTCCAGACAATGCCCAGGCTCGCTACAGGGAGGCCACATGGCAGACTGCAGTCTGCACCCTACCACGTCCAGGTGACAGGTCACACCACCCAACTCCTCCCCTCAGTTTCCCAGCTGGGTGGCATAGGGAGTAGTTTCTCCCAAGGGTGCTTGGTCCCCAGAGACAGCTCTGTGAAGACCAGCCACCATGGCACAAGAAGGGAACAGGGCCCTCATGCCCCACTCAGCAGTGCAGCACAGCATCTCCAGTCCTGGCATGAGCATTGGAGAAGTCCCCAGCTCGGGCACTTTGTGACAACTTAGAGCCAGGTGGTACTAGACTCAACATCTGGCACCCAGTCAGGTGCACCATCTGTAGGGGCTCATGGAGAGCTCACTCAGGACGTTCTGATAAACCAACCGCTGTGGCCCAGGCTGAGTGCACAGGAGGCCCCCTGGGCTCTGCAAGATGGTGCCACCAGAGATGCCCCGGTACCCGGCCCCTGGATACCACAGTGGCTCCTCTCCTTCTCTCCAGGTGCTCTTCTGAGTTTGTCCAACATGTGGAGCAACCCTCGAGGCTTATGACAGATTTTCCCTATGAAGGGAAAGCACAGGGTTTTCTCAACCCTGGCACCAAGCGTCCAGTGCCGCAGCTCCCATCTAACACAGCAATCCCTGGGAGCCACGCCAAGAGCCCTCAGACGAGGGTCTGCGCCACGGCCCACCCTCCAGCTGAGGCGCACCCCCCATGCCCTGGGCATGGTGGCCTGTGCCAGGAGGCCCAGCAGGTGTGGAGGCACACATGGGGCACCAGCAGTGTACAGGTACCAGAAAACATTTATAGAAAAAATTGATGATTCAAATAAAACCCATCTTCGCCTCAAGGGAACAATGGAAACTTTGACTTCCTCGCGCCAGCTTCAAAATTCTGAATCACAGTCATTCCCTCTTCATATGTGGGGGAGACATTCCAAGACCCCAGCAGGTGCCTGGAACTTTAGGAGTATTGAACCATGTCATTCAAAGCCTTTCCATCCCAACTAAGCACATGTCACACACTGTGACTGTGACCTGAGCAGTCTGACAAGTGACAGCAAGACCAACCTGAATTTCTGTTTCCTTCTTCACATCTTCATGGACAGAAGGTTCCTTCTTAACACAGCTTACAAGTTTATTCGTTCCTTATTAAGAACTTGCACCTTTTTTCTTAAAAGAAGCATTTCGTGCCTTCTCTTGGGCTTTACTGGATTGCCAGCACCCCTACTCTTGTGCTTTGGAGCCAGTATGAAATGAAATAAGGGCTCCTTGAACACAACCAGTGGGATATTGTGACAGTCACTCTGATTACTGAAAACTGCTGAGCGAGCAGAAGGTGGGTAGTGCATACAGCATGGATACCATGGACGAGGAGAAGACTAACATCCTGAGTAGAACAGGGCCAACATCATGCCACCTGGAGCTGTACACAATTTACAACTAATGGTTTGTTTATTTCTGGAATTTCCCGTTTATTTTGGGACTGGAGTTGACTGTGGATAACTGATACTGCAGGAAGTGAAACCTCGGACAAGGGGAGAGGGCAGGGTAGACAGGGTGGTGCCAAGTCCTATAGTCTTCATCTGTAGACCTTTATGAACCTTCCTCTGGTCCTATGTGGAGATGAGTCTCAAATGGCTGGTGCTGAGGCAAAAATGGTAGAGTTGTTGGGATCTGGCCTCATCATTACTGCCCTGGAAACACTGAACCAATTGTGTGACTCCTACTGGCCTCAGTTTCTTTTTTGAAACAATAAAGTTGGCAGTGGCCCTGCAGACCTTCCAGAGCCAGCTGTCATGGATACAGGAGCCCTGCTCTCTGAGGCAGCCAGCTCAGTGTGTTCTTCTGACCCATCCTTGCTCAGTCCCTGTTGGATGGATGAATCGAGGCATGGATGTGGGAATGGGGGAATGGGTGGGCAGATGGACGATGCATAGATGGACTTGTGGATGGATGGATAGTGAGGGATGAGAAGCTGAATGGGTGGATGATAGATGGATGGATGCAGAGATGAGTGGATGAGCAGATGATGGAGACACACATGGATAAACAGGTAGATGGGTGAATGGATGGATGCATGGATGGGTGAGTAGGAGGATGGGTGCATAAGTGGACTGGTGGGCAGATGAGTGAATAGATAGATAGATGAATACATAGGTAGATGGATGATGGATGGATGGATGGACGAGTGTATGGGTAGAATGGCAGAGAGGTGAGTGGACGAGTGCATAGTAGATGAATGGAGGGCTAGGTGGGTGGTGCGTAGACTGCTGAATGAGTGGATGCACACGTGGTCAGGCAGAAGAGTAGACAGGTCCACCCTTCATCTCGGGTAGAGGAGTGGACGGGTCCACCCTTCATCTCCAGGACTTGGAGCTCTTCCGGGCAGTTCTGGACAGGAAATGAAGTCTTTCTTCAGTCTTTGTTCATATGCCGTAGTTTCTTCCCTTTGAAAAATGAGCCAGTTCTTTAAATCACTAAGTTAAACCAAGGAGAATCCAGAACATGGGCAGCACATCTCTGAAAAATCCCAGGCTGGTTTCCTCCGGACAGGACTTCTTCCTGACGTCCAGCCTACGGACATGGCCCTGCAAAGTTCCAGTGTCACGGGCTGGGGTTGTGGCTCAGCTGTAGAGCCCTTGCCTAGCACATGGGAAGCCTGGGTTCAATCTTCAGCAACACATGTAAATAAATAAAATAAAGCTACGGTGTCCATCTACAACTGAAAGTTTTTTTTTTTAATATTTATTTTTTAGTTGTAGGTGGACAGAATATCTTTACTTTATTTTTATGTGGTGCTGAGGATCGAACCCAGTGCCTCCCGCGTGCTAGGCGAGCACGCCACCACTGCGCCATAATCCCAGCCCCTGAAAGTATTTTTAATAAAAAGATCAAACGTCACGGCTTAAGTTCCCTCAAGACGCCCCATCAGGGGACAGGCTCTGAAAGGAGAGCCTACCCCGGGGCCTGGGCCTGCCTGCACATCCCAGCTCAGGGGAGCGGCCAGGCCTGGATCCCCGTGAGCGAGTCTGGGTTGCACAGCATTTTCTGATGTGCAGCTCACGCCTCTTCCTTGGCACGCACAGGGCGCAGGGCACTCACCTGCCCTTTCCCAGACAACACGTGGTCATCGCACCTGCAGGGATTGGGGCCACTTGCTGATCAGTGTGTGGCTGGGGAGGCCGTGGCCCTGTGCTCGTGGCGTCACTGCAGTCCGCCCACGTGAGCACTAAACGCGTGACTCTCTGGTGTCTCTCTGCCGTGTTGTTGACGCTTAGCCGTGTGATTTATGTGACTCTGGCTTATTGTTGTACCTCTGACCTCTGGTAGTGTGTTTCGGTCTGAACCCAAGTCACCATTTACTTACCCATCCCCAGCAAGGTCAGGCCAGTGTCCCCACATACAGTGGAGGCTGCCTGTCTCTGGGCAGTGAGTGCTGGGCTGTGCACAGGCCAGATGGCCCACATGTAGATCCTGACCTTGCCTCGCTGGCAGTGCCTTGGAAAAGGTGCAGGCTCCCCTGGTCAGGTCTGTGTCACTGAAGGCCTCATTACTGTGGTTGTGGGTTGAAAGAGCTGTGGTTCATGGCATCATATATGTCCATATATGCATGTGTGTGTACATGCATAATGTGAATACACATGGGCATGTGTGTGTGCAACATGTGTGCATGTGTGTGTGTGGTGTGTGTGCACGTG
The DNA here is from genome assembly GCA_004024805.1 of Geosciurus inauris. Classification (NCBI taxonomy): domain Eukaryota; kingdom Metazoa; phylum Chordata; class Mammalia; order Rodentia; family Sciuridae; genus Geosciurus; species Geosciurus inauris. The sequence goes on along the minus strand of PVHX01002142.1, from coordinate 159,146 downwards.
CAAGTGTGTGCGTGTGTCATGTGTATACATATGGGTATGCCTGTGTATGTGGATAACTGTGTGCATGTGTACACCTGTAGTCTGTGCGCATGCACGTGTGCACGTGTGTGCTGATAAATGTGTGTGTGCTTGCGTGTAGAGACAATGTCATTTCCTATTCGTTGAACCTTAGTACACGAAAACGAAGGAGCAGCCGGCCTGGGTGGGATTCAAGCCCACTAAGCTGCAGCTCGATGGACACTTGCCCTCAGGGGTCACACACAGTGCTTGAATGAAAGAACGGGAAACAACAGAGAAGGTGCGTTGACTCACACTTTCCGCACCTGCCGCGAGGCCTCGTGCAGACAGGCAAGGGCCTTGCTCTGAAGCTGAGAGTGCGGCTGGCAGAGGTGGCGCGGGAAAGGGACTGGGAGCCAGAGACCACCTGTCAGCTCAGCGCCGAGGGGTGGTGGGTGCATGTGGGAGGGTGCGCAGGCTCTGCTCTGGGGCCTTAGTCACGCGAACCGTCTCCCTACACCCCTCCTGCTCCTCACCAAAGGCTCCTGGAGCCCCGAGGCCTCAGTGGCAGGAGGTGTTGGTGATGGCAGGACAGGGGTCACAGCCCCGGCTGGGGAGTCCACCGGCTCCGACTCAGACGATACCACTTGAGCCATGGCCAGCCTTGTAGACAGAGGCCACTGGCAGACGTGGATCAGGCTGCACACCCACCTGAGCCACCAGAGAGGAAGCAGGGCTGGGCCCGTCTGGCACGCGCCGCTGTCCACCGAGCGTCTTCTGCAGCAGGCCCCGTGCTCAGGCCCCGGTGGCACTGCTGGAGCATCTTAGTGCCCTGGAACCAGCTTTCCCGGGTGGGGCTGGACCCAGGGAGCGATTTCCCTTGTCAGCTGAAGGCTTCACCAGCCCTTGTGCGCAAACCTGAAGGCATGCCTTCCTGAGGGTAGGGGAGGCGCCTCCAGGACACCTGACGAATGAGGGTGCTGAGACTCAAACCCAGGGAACAGGTCAGCTGAGACTGGTGACGATGCCACCAATCACATGGCTGTCCAGAGGTCAGTACAGGGCAGGCCGCAGGAGCCGTCTGGACAGGGCTCCTAATGTGGACACCTGGGGTCACCCTACGGTGCCCTGGAGCCACCACCTTCCAGACAGTGGCAGTGGGGAGCTTGGGGCTGGTCACACCGTATGGCACAGACGCCACCAGGGCATAGGGAACAGCTACCAGAGGGCCCAGGAGGGAAGAGCTTCGGTCAGGCACAGCCTGTGCGACCACGGGCGGGACTTCAGAGACCAGGGTGCCACTGTGGTGCCCATGCAGGCGTCCATCAGCCGGGGCAGGCACATCCTGGAGGAGGCCGGAGGCCTGGAGTAGCGGCTTCTGGGAAGCGTGGACCTGGCGCAAGGGCAGGGAGCTGGCTCTGCCCTGTCAGGAGCCAGCCTCAGTAGCCCATCTGAGCTCTGGTCCTGGCTCAGGGGCGGCACCCATGCTGATGCCAGATGTCAGCAAGTGTGAGGAGAAGCGCACCTGTGAGCTCCGTGTCCTACGGAGGACATCTGCTCTGGGCCAGGGCTCTCATGGCCTGTCACACAGACCTGTGTGACCAGCGGCTGGGGCCAGGCCAACGCAGGCACACCCAGAGGCACCAAGAGGGCAGGCAGACGCCACCCAGGGAGGAGTCCCCTGCTCTGTACCTCCTCCTGACCCCATGCTAGGCCCATCACAGCACCCTAGGGACCTGTGCAAGGCACCATGGCGCTTTATTTGGCCAGCGGCCAGGTATGGATTCCCTGTGTCCCTGTGGGAAGTGTTCTTGTGTGCCTCGGGCCTGGCTGCATCCCAGACAGGAGCGACCCAACAGTCCCCGCTGGGCTGGCCATTCTGAGGAGAGCTGCCATATTCTTCTCTCTGGGATCTTTGGAAAGGTCCTCCAGTGGACCATGGCTGTGATGTGGTCATGGTGTCCAGAATAATCCAGGTGGGGACCGTCCAGACTGGCAGGAACCAGATCCTACCCATGGGTGGCTCAAACCCCACGAGTGTGTCTTCTGCCCTGGAGGAGGCCAAACTGAGTCCAGATGAGGCAGGGGTGAGGGTCTGCCCTGGGCTCTGTGTGTGCACATGTCTCTCTGTCCAATGCCCCTTTTCCCAGGGACAGTTCAGATGGCGTCAGGCCAGCCCATGTGACCTCGTTGTACCTTAGCTGCTGCTTGAAGCCTGTCTCCAAATACAGCCACATCCTGAGGTCCTGGGTGCAGGGATTCGCCCTGAGTCTCAGGGACAGTTAGCCCCAAACAGGGCCAGTGCATAATGCCACAGTCTGCCCCCAGCAGTTGGCTTCTAAAGAATCCTATCTGGCCCCTGAGGATTCCTGACCTCTGACTTCTTCCCGTGAAGACTGCCTTCTTGTGTGATGTCTGACCACACAGTGGGGCCACGGGTTCAGCATCAGCCATCAGCCAGACCAGAACTGGAAGTGGTGGCCAGGGCCTGGCCTCAGACTGGGCCTGGAGGAGCCCGCCCAGGGGGAGGGAAGGTGGCACCCCAGAGGCTGCTCCGCACGTCACACCTGCTCCCTCGGAGGAACTGAACCACCCAGGGCGGAGCGTGGCTGTCATGCACCAGCTCCGGGAGAAGCAAAGACCCCAGGACCCACCTTCCCGCGGCATGACCAGAGTGTGTCCTGGAGGACGGTGGCCTGCAGGACACCAGATGCCGGGGTGTGCCGGGCCTCAGGCCCTCCAGCTCTGCCCACACTTCAGGAGTTGGTGAGGAGGCGTCGCCCCGAGTCCCATCTCGGTGCCCACGCCTGTCACCTGGGCTGTGAGGAGTGGCATGCTGCTTGGACAGGCTGCTCCTCTGTGGGCCTCAGGGTGCCCTGGCTCGTCAGGAAGGGTGCGAGTGACCTGAAAGCTGCCCTCTTGAACCTCCTGCGAGTGGCCCGGCTCGCAGCTGCGTCCAGACCTGTGCGTGGGCACGCAGGCCTCCTGCCTCCTCCCACCCAGGCGAGCGCGCTGCGTCCGTGGGAGGCCCTGGGGCTCGCGCTCTTGCCCTCTCCCTTTCCTTTTTTGGCCAATGTGTCAGCATTAGATTTTTGTTCGTTCTGAGGCACTTTCTTGACCCCAGGACTATGCGCGGCTCTGCAAGCCGTGACGGTAACGCGGCTCTTGACCAAGCAAGCACACGCCGGCGCTCTCACGCTCAGGATTTAAAGCAAGGCCAAATATTTATTGACCATTCGCTGTCAAATTCTGTTCTAAAACGAGAGATGCATATAAAGTTCATAAGTGATGTATCCTGCCTTCAATTACTTAATGAACTAGTGGACAAATGTAACGAACCATAAAAATGGAATGAGTTGATGATATGTGGGAAACTGCATATGAGTGAGATTAACAAGAAATGCTGTGTTTTCAGAAGAGAGCCCCAGCCCAGCGGGCTCTGATGGCTCAAGGGAATTCCCAACCGAAGGCTCCTATGAGCTGGACTGTGGCTTCAAAATCTATGCTCACATCCTCACCCAGGACCTCAGAGAAAGTCCAGCGGCACCGCACATCTTAGCTTACAAAGGGCACCACCCATGGGGCACTTCCTCTCTAGAGACCTGTGCGTTACCTGTTTTTAAGTGGAGGAGTCCGTCTGTTTTGGAGATGGAAATGCGTCTTCGTCCTTGTTCTCCACAGGTCCTTCAGAGCCGGGGTGGGGCCACTTGGGTGCCGTGAGAGCTTCCTCTTGGAACTGGACGCTGCTGTGTGCAGCTCTCATGTCTGTTCTGTAACGATGGCTTTTAATATCTAATCTGCTTCCATGTCTCACCGCTAAATGTGTCGAGAGATTAGGAGACAGCGAGACAATTACTCCAAGGGCCTAGAGCGCAGTTTCTTATAGTCGCATAAATATGCATGGTTCCCATAAACAGGCTGAGTGCCCTGCGGCAGCTTGAAGACAGGTAGCACGGGCCAGCCCCTCAGAGCCTGCCGCGTGGGCTTGTGTTTTAGACTTCCTGTGGCACTGACCAGGCAGCTCGGTCAGCAGCTGTCAAGACTGCAGTCCAGCAGGGCCGGGCCAGCCCTGGTTCACCCAGACCAAGAGGACAGGTGAAGCTGCACTCCTTCAAGAGAGCCCAGTGGACAGTGAAGCTGATAACTTCCCCAACCCTGGGGACCCCTCAGCACATTGACAGGAAGCACTATGGAAACGTGGACTCTGCACGGAGGACACTGGGCTTGGCCACTGCCCATAAGGCACAGAGCTGAATCCCCACCCCTTTTAAATAAGGGAAATTTGTACAATTTTTGAACAACTGGCTTGAAGGCTCTGCAAGGAGTCTGTAGGAGCGTGAAAGGCCTAGGACCTGCCAGAAGCAACACCGTGCACTCTGTCACGGGAGGAGGGATGTGTCTAAAGAAGGATCCGCGGAGTTCCCAGAGGAGAGGCACTCAACTCAGGGCCAGCGGGCTCTTGGCACACAGGAGGGTAGAGCTCAGCAGGAGCCAGAGAAGGACAGAGGACAGGGAAGTAGCAGGCATTCCAGGGAGAGCGTGACGGTCTCGAGAGTGAACAGCCCGGCCTGGGCTGGTCCAGTACCTACAGGAGGGCTGTACCCGGGGTCCAGGCTGCAGGTGGACCAGGCCCTGCACTTCCATGTCCCCTTCCTTTCACAAGGGCGTGGGCCGAGGGCACGGCTGATGTTAGGGGCCTAGGTTTCCAGCTGTGCATCTGTGGCTTGAAGCCCTGTCTTCTCGTGCTCTGGAGGCTAGAGTCCAGGGTGGAGGCAGGCCGTGGAGCGCTCCCCATGACCCTGTGTTCAGATTCCCCTCTGAGAAGACACCAGCAGCTTCTGAGCCACTCAGATGGCCTTGTTTTAGCTGAGCAGTTACACCCACGAAGCTCTGTGTCCAGCGAGGCCACACGTGCACCCTGCCAAGGTCCAACTTCAGGACTGGACATGTTCAGGATTCAGCACATGGATTTCAAGGGTACTCAAACCCATGGCGCCACAGGGAAGCATCTCCTGGTGGGGCTTTCCCTGCACCCAGAGGGGTCGGCACCACGGGGCTGCTTGGTTTCAGTGGGTGAAAACCATTCCGTTGTCCAAAGATTTCCCAACACAGTTCCTTCCACCTCTTCCTCTGGCTCCTCTGGCTCAGCCTGGTCTTCCTGGCCTTTCTGATAAAGACCACCGGAGGACTAGACAGCCTGGAAAAAGGGCAGCCTGCCAACCTGGCTGTGAAGGGGCACAGGGTGTCCATGGCAAGGATCTCCCATTTCGGCATTAAACAAAGGCCAGACACAAAGAACACTGAACAGGCATTTGGGATGCAGCTTTTACCAAAAGGATGGTCCTTGTTCCCAATGCCAAGCCAATAATGAGGCATGGTTTTGAGAAAAAGCAGAAAGAATGTTTATTGCTTTGCTAGCAAATGAGAGGCACAGAGGACTGCTGTCCCAGAGGCTGTGGTTCTGTCCGTCTAGGGGCACAGGGGCTTCGAAGGAGGTGCCCCGGAGGCCACACCCCACGTGTTCTACCAGAGTGGCAATTCACTTGTTAGTCGGGGAGGTAGATGGTCATTTCCAAGGTCCTCTGGTGCCATCCCATGTGAATTGCTCGGTCCCTGTGGTGGGTGTGTGCTCAAGGAGGGATAACTCTGCCTGCGATGGGGAAGAAAGGGCATCCTGTGTCCCCTGAGATTAGGGAGGGAGGGGGAGAGATTAGGAAAAAGGGAAAGAAAGAAACATTTCCATTTTAAAAAATAGGTCACAGCGGCAGAGCAGCCAGGGCCACGTTCAAAGCCTGAGGTAGACCCCTGTTACAGAGCCAAAGCCCAGCAGAACCCAACAGCACCCCGGATCTGAGCCCAGGCTGCCTCCCTGACAGGCTCCTCTGCAGTGGGGCTGTGGTGCAGGAGCCCTGGAGCCCTGCCTCCTGCCTGCCCATCACCACCTCATCTCCTGCGGCTTGCTGGTGCTGGTGCTGCTACAGGAGTGCTCCTGGAGTGGCCATCAACCAGGCCACCTCCATGCCTGCCCAGTCTGAGCCACGTTGCTTTACTCACCAACCTGGGCAACAGCACGTCCGGGGTGGAGGCTCCAGCGCCCCCTGGCGGGCGGGCAGGGAGAGGGCGAGACTGCCCTCTGCCCCACGACCCAGGGCCTTAGGGAGACAGGGACGCTTGGCCACTGCAAGTTCTGCAACTGGGGAAGCTCAAGGACAGCAGCACTGGCACCTCCTCCCAAGGGAAAGGGAAAGAGGGGGAGAGCCTGTCCCGTGAGGCTGCCCATCCAGCCACGCTCGCTGCTGCGGAGCACGGGCCCGTCACCGGAAGACGTCCTTGTAGGGAAAAACCTGAAAAGTAAACCCCATACTTCCCCACTGAGTTTGTTCTTAAGATCAGCTTGCGTAAACTTTTAATGTAACAATGATTATTTAAGGTGGCAAAAGGAGGCTTGGTCTAGAAAGATTTCAATTAAAATTTCTAGATCTGCATTTTTGGCCTAGTCTTTGGAGTTTTATTAGTAAATCATCTCAGCATAAGTGTGCTTCATTCTACTTTATTTTTTTAAAGTTGTGGTTGCTTAATACTTGTTCTCAACAGAAATACAAATCAACTCTTTAAAAAAATATTAGTGGCAAATGCTTACAGAATAGAGCTGCTTAGCTTTTCAGAACTTTTTTCCCAGAAATTTTTGACAAAATAATTCCTTCATAAATACAACCTTCCTTGGTGCCATTGGCTGTGATTCTGAGGCATTTGGGGTATGTTTTAAAAATCTGTGTGTTGGTAGCACCTTTTAAGAAATTGAACACAAAAATTTTGCCCCAGGGTTTTCTTCGCTGTGGGAGGTTAGGGAGCACTTGGAGTGGGCGTGGCGCTCACCCACCTGGCCCAGGGGAGCCCGTGGTCTGCAGGGTGGGGCGCGGGGCAGGTCACAGCCGCACTGAGGGTCTGCGTGGAGGGTGCCCCTTTCTGCAGGTGGAGGCATCTGTGGTGCCAAGGACCTGGCCTGGGGTCCTGTGCCCCTGCCACCTGGTGGTCAGGCTTGCCTTCTCTGGGCCTTGAGAAGTGGAAAGCAGAAGACCCGTGGCAGCTGCTAGAAGCCCCTTGGAGGTGGCTGGCCTGGGTCCCAGTGTGCAGAGGCCCGTGTCTCCCATGGAGTCTGCACCCTCCCTCAGGCAGAGCTTCCCGTGGCCCCCACCAGATGATCCACCTGCTCTTAGGGACACAGGGACCAGTGGCTGCAGCGAATCCTGTGACTGGGGAACCTGTGGCAGCAGAGGCAGGCAGGCAGCGGAGTCGGGCAGGGCGACCGCAGAGGGCGTCAGAGGCTCCGAGTCCTGAAGGTGCGTCTTTATTCACGAGCTGCATCCGTGTGAATTTTCAATGTACGTTATGATGACTTGAGAAGTTCGGGGTGATTCAGACTCGCGCTGATACTCTTGTTATGATTTGGAGGGTGTTTCTTACTGAGCTTAACTACCAGCCTGGGAGGCAGGCCAAACAGCCGGGCAGCGAGGGGCAGGCACAACCTGGCTGAAGAGACCTTCCCGTGGCAGAGGCTGACCAGGGCCAGGACAAGCAGGCGCCCCACTGCTCCTCTGGGCTGGGCTGCTTTCTCTCCCTCCCCTGGCCCTGCAGCCCCCACCACCTGGGGCCCACTGAGGTCCTGGTCTGAGGTGCCACCTCTGTGGAGGTCTCCTGGGGTCGCCCCCACTTCCCCACACCTGGGTGTGGGTGGAGGACCCCGGGGAGACTGCACTCAAACCCTCTGCAGCGGCCCCCTGGGCAAAGGTCCCAGGGCACTCACTCCTCCCTCCAGGACGGGGGCTCAGATCCCTGGCTCTGTGGGTGCCGGTCACAGGAGCTCGCTAGAGTGTGTCCGCGTTGGGCCGGGAACAGAGAAAACTGTGCAAGGGGACACGAAGGAGCCTTGTCCCTCAGTGCTGCTCCAGGCTCTTCAGAACATCCAGCCGGTGGTCCTCAGACCTGCCCCTCTGGACACCAGATCCTTAGGGTGGGCCAAGGCACCCACGTCAGAAATAGCAAACGGGGCTACCCTGGGCTCCTCCCGCCTGGTCTTGCAGACCTCGTGGGGCGAAGCCGAGACGCCTGATCCTGCGGAGAGAGCAGCGTGGACTCTGGGTTGGGGATGTTTCCCTCCCATAAAACTCTCCCAGGCAACTTGGATCTGGTGGTTTATGGAAACCGAAAACATTTGAATAGAAAGTGGCATAAACGCAACAAGGAAGATGATTTGACTCCTGAAAGACCATCCCTGAAGTGCCTGCACCTCGGAACCTGGGTCGGGAGGGGGTGTGGCTTAGTGGGGACAAATATGACATCATCCTGGCTGGCGTGCTCCCATTCGTCTTGAGCCGACGTCAGTAGGGGTGTCCCTGGGACAAGACGAGGGCCTGGTGGGCTTGTCTGTGGCTAGTGTCTTGGCCACCCTGGGCAGTCACAGCTCACCTGGGCTGCGGTCACTGACGGCGCTGAGTCCAACAGTGAGGTCCCTCCCCTGGGGCCCAGCCTCCACAGCCCGTGGCCCTGAGCAGCTCTGAGCGCCTCCCCCAGGGAGAGACGACTGTCCTGTGCTGGTAGGAGGACAGGCCTGGCCTCAGCGCCAGCTCCCCTGCTCGCTGTGGGATGCAGACGTGGGCCGTGTCCTGAGTCGGGGAGCCTCCGCCCAGGCCTGCTGTGCCTCCTGAGCTGAGCCTCCCTGCCCACCCTCGCCACCTCACCCACAGGCAGGGCTCCGGGGGGCGCCACCCACCTCCTGCTGCCCAGGGGGCTCTTGTGAGGCAGGGACGCAGGCCCTCTGCACGTCACCAGACTCAGTCCCTCTTCCCTTTGTAGCCTGTGTTCTGAGGGAAGGGTGGAGGAGATCCTTTTCTGCCCGGAGTTCAGAAACATTTATGATTTTTCACGCTCAGGCTTTAGTCTGCCGAGGATTCATCTGCACATGTCGTGGGAAGCTGGGGTCCACTTTTATCTTCCCTCCCCCACTCGGCCCTGGGTCGACTGTCCTTCCTCCCCAGCCCGTGCCAGCCTTGCGGTCTCTGGCCTCTGCTCCTGCTGCTCCCTGGCTCTGCCTCCAGTGTGCAGAGGCCCCTGGGAGGTCGGCCCCTCTGCCGTGTCTGCAGCCGGCTCTCCTGGCCTGTGCAGCAGCTCTCGAGCACTCAGACTCAGTAAGGAGGGAAGAGCCGCAGCAGGACGCGCAAGGGCACATGGCTGCAGGGCCTCCAGTGCTGCGCAGAGATGCCCGTCCCACTCTCTTCTCTTAGCACAGGCCGGGGCATTTCTCTTCCCCACCTAAACCTGCACACCTTCGTGTGGACACAAAACAGTCCATGTGACAAAGAGCCAAGAGAATGCCCCAGTCCTCCTCGTCTTCCTTGAAAAAAAGAGAAGGCCAGGACCATCGGCCTCCATGCCCCATCCCTGCCTGGCCTGCCTGCCTGTCTGAGGGGGGCCGTCCCTGGAAGGAGGGCGGGCACCAGCAGCTGATCCCAGCCCTGCATCCCTCGGCGGGGTGGACTGGACAACCTGTGCCTAGGGCCCCAGCAGGACTGCAGCTAGACCCTAGAGAGGACCCACAGAGACACCAGCAGTGACCGTGAAACAGGGCGGAGGTGGACAGGAGTGCTCCCTGCTGCCGGGGGAGCAGTGGCCACAGCACGCACTGCCTCCTGCCCACCCTCCAGCCGTCTCTGGTGACTCCCAGCCATCACTCACGTCTGCGTCAGCACTGCTGTGGTGGCTGATGTGCATGTCATCCCAGGCCACTTAGAATGTGAATGACCCTCGTGACAGATGCAAAGGCATGATCATGTTTTGTTCATTTCAAAAACCTGGTCCCTCCTCCACCCCTGCTCATGGCAGAGGAGTCTCCTGAGGACTGTGGCAGTGGCCAGCTCTTCGCCCTGGGCTGGCGCTGCCACTCAGGCCCGGTGCCTTCTCCAGGCTTGGCCCACACTGCTCCTCTGCCCAGAGCCTCTCTGCTCCCTGAAGGTCAGCTCAGAGGCCACTCCCCTTCTGGCCTGTCCTCGACAGGTCAGGGCTTCTGCAGGCGCTGGACCAAGGAGCTACCCCCAGATGGCATGCCGCAGTCTGGGGGCCTGGCCAGCTTCAGCAGAGGCGAGCCCTTGTCCCAGAGGAGTGTGGCCCCCAGACCAAGGCCATAGCTGCCTCCTCCTGATCTCTGTTCCGGGAGACAGCCCCTCTGCCATCTAGCCCCCTCCTACAGCTCCCGCCCATGCAGCACCCTGCTGCTGACTCAAGTGCTTCACGCCAGAAGGACCCCTCACCCAGAGGCGGTCACCCTACCGTCGCCTGGGAGGAGGGCAGCGGCTGCCCCCATCAGCATCCAGATGCTCAGCACTGAGCAGATTTCTTCTTAGACCACGTGTGCAGAACAGAGCTGCCCACCCTGCTGAGCCGCCTGTGGGAAGGCCCCTGAGTGTGTCCTCCTTGGGACAGCACCTGCAGCCCTCGCACCAGAGGGCCGGCCACAGAAAGCCCACACGCGGCCTCTGGCCCGCGCACTCTGCCAGGAGCCTCGGAGGAGGTGTTGCCTCGGAATCGCACACACCTTGCGCCCTGGCTCTGGAGGCATTGATTGCATGATTAGTTTTATGATTTCTTCTGATTACCAATTAAGTCACCTTTTTTATTTCATACATACCATTAGACTTTACAGTGCGGCTTTTTTAATCTCTCACTTAGCAGGGGTTCTCACACATCCGAAGGCGACGTTATCCACTCAATAAACAGGGAGAGTTTAATTTTCTGTGTAAAGCATTGGTGTGGACTTGGGAAGGTGACGCTTCAGATTTTATGCTATCAAGAGTGACATTCAATTTTACAGGGGAAGATCTTGTTTTTCGCTGTCATAACGATGTTCACAGAGCATGGTTGGAGAGATGTGCAGGGACCAGATCCAGACGTCGCCGTCTCCGGCCTGGATGGAGTTGTCACGTCTCCCTCCTCTGGGGAAGATGCCCCCACTCTCTCCGGTCCCGTTTGTTGATGTATTTAATATATGTGTGCCCTGCCTCTTTCCAGGAGGACTGTGAACATGCGTGGTGCCATCCAGGTCCTGTGCAAGGTCCCCCTGGGGATGGCGGTGGCCGTGTGGCTAGGTGGCTGGTGCAGGCATTACAGGGCCGGGCACCTGTGCTTCTGTGAGGTGAGAGGGAAAGGGAAGAATGGCTCCTGCGGCTGCTCAGGGAACCACGTGAGGCCCTCAGTGCTTGGGCTCCAAAATCCACCCCAGGGAAAACAACAGACCGCCAGGTGGACAAGGCGCCTGGCTGGACTGCACCGAATGACTCCTTGATCGGCACGTGCAGGGGGCTTTACCGTGCGCTTTAGCAGCCCCACACAGCCTGGCGCACAAAGGGGCCGGCCGATGACCTTATCTGCAGCTTGTGTGCAGAGCTCTGCAGCCTGGATGGAAATGCACGGCCAGGCTGCCCAGGAAGGCCCGGGGGGCCCGGCACTGTGACAGGCTGCAGGGCTGACCCTGGAAGTATGGGCTCCACGGAGCTCAGCACTGGGCGCAGAAGGGAGCAGAGGGAGGCTGAGGCCAGCAAGAAGCGCTGTGCAAACTGGGTGTCCATGAACACTGGGGCCCAGCACCTGCAGCCCAGCGGCTCTCATGAACGGGACGCGGCTGGTCCCAGGAGCCTCTCTCTTCCAGCTTTGCTGTTAACCACTTCCTCTCTGTTTGAATTCTGCTCCCTGTGTTGTGATCCTGCTCCTGAATAACGCATGCGTCTCGGCCCTGGGAGCACAAGGACCGAGTGGGCCTCTGGCCCTCAGCCCAGTGACCGCAGCTCTTACTGGGCGGCTCCTGCACCTGTGCACCTGTGTGCATTTCTAAGGCTCACTTAGGGCTTCTTTAGGGGAGCTTTTCAGAGTCGTCGGGGGTGCAGGGCGGGAGGGAGGGCCCTTCACCCACGCGCCATTATGGGAAGCCAACCAGAAGCTGCAGGGAAAGGCGCCCCTGGTAGGCCCCGCGCAGGCCAGAGCGCCAGGTTCTGCTCTCCTCACGCCCTCCGCCTGGCAGCTCTCTGATCACTGCCCTGACGACAGGAAGGTGTCAGGGGCCATGGGCCTGGCGGGATCCTGATCACAGCCCCAAAGCGCCTGTCCCTGCCCATGGCCAGCGCCTGGAGTTAGGAACACCGGCCTGTCAGCTGCTCCCTGCACAAGGGAGTTCACAGGACTTCAGAGTAGGAGGCTCACACCCCAGCACCCCTGCCCTGCACCCACAGACATGCGCGGTGCATCAGCAGAGTGGGCAGGCACAGCAGCGGGCCTCCCAGGGGAGCAGCAGCACCCCTGTCAAATGGCACCTCAAAACAGTAGTTTGAGGGAGGAGGTAAGGCAGGATGGACAGCAGCCGCACATGAGCCGGGGTGCTGTGGCCAGGGCTCCTGCTGCCCAGAGGCACAGCCCTGTTCCTCACTGCCCCACAGCTCACCCAGGGGCTCCCAGGACGGGGTCCGCAGCTGGTGGCCACTTCTGCCCTCCGCATGGGCCGTCTGCCACCTAGAACCTCCCTCACACCCAGGCACTGCCCTGTGGTCAACAGAGAGGATGCTGAGGGACCACGGGAGGGTTGAGGCTGTTCCTGACGCCCATGTCCCACGCCCTGTCCTCTCCTGCAACCCCGCTTGGACATCAGGAAGTACAAGCAGACTTCTGCTGTCACATGCAAGTAGTGAGCCCTGGGACAAGAAGTCACCAGGTCTGCACCTGAGCGGATCCTCACATCCAAACCCAGGCTCGTCCACACTCACAGCCTCACACAGACACACACAGACTCACACCAACCGCACACACTCAGTCACACCCACGACCATATATACACACTCACACCAAGCCATGTACAGCCACGTTTATAGCCACACACGTGCACAGTGACACCTCCACATGCACTCACAGCACACCGGGCATGTCGGGCACACGCGTGGTCAGTGATACATAGGCACATAGTCATGCAGTCATACACAGATGGGGAGCCACCGAGTCCTGACCTGTCCTGGACCACATGTGAGTCATTGGCTTCTAGAGAAGATGCAATCAGAGGGGTCATGCAATCAGAGGTGATCATGAAGAAATCAAGATCTTAGCGACTTTTGAAGACAGAGGGCCTGAAGCAGGCACGGTGGAGAGGCAGGTATAGCCAGTCAGTGTTACCTGTTTGTCCCTCACGAGCAAACATTAGACACCTGCTGGGCTGCCCATGTAGCCCCCCTGGGCAGAGGTGTTAGGCACGTGGACCCAGGCCATCATTCAGATGCCCCCAGGAAACGTGCCCACGGCACCAAGGACAGCTGTGGGCCTGGAGAAGGCATGCTTCACTGCCCGGGGGCTGGCTGTGCCCATGCTAGAGGATGGGAGGAGTTTGAAAGACATGTGCAAACAGCAAGGAGACGTGAACCCCGAGGACGCTGCATGGCTGTCGGGGGCGGGTCTTGTGTGCAGCAGAGTCGGCAGGTTCCTGGACTGTGGTGTCCGGGTCTGTCTTCACAGCAGCCTGCTCCGCCACCTCCTGTGATGGCATCACAGTGGCTTCCTCATGCCATCTCCTCCACTAGACTCTCCATCCTCAGGGACACACACTGTCCTATCCATCCTCAGACCCCAGGAACTGGCTGACAGCACACAGCAAATGAAAGTTCAGCTGATTGGTTGGTTGGCTAAGTGGATGGTGGTTGGATAGGTGGATGGTGGATGGTGGATGAGTGGATGGGTGGATGGGTGGATGGTGGATGGTGGATGGTGGATAGGGGGATGGTGGATGGGTGGACGGTGGATGGTGGTGGATGAGTGAATGGTGGATGGTGGATGGGTAGATGGTGGATAGTGGATAGGTGGGTGGGTAGATGGGTGGATGGGTGGATAGGTAGATGGTGGATGGGTGGACGGTGGATAGGTGGATGGATGGACAAACAGATGGATGAGTGGGTATATTGGTGGGTGGAATGATGGATGGATGGATGGACAGGTGGGCTGGGGTGGGTACACAGGTGGGCAGATGGGTGGGTGGATAGGTGAGTGGATTGACAGATATGTAGATGGATGTGTGGACGGGGGAGAGTGGTAGATGGGTGGGGTGGGTATATGGGTAGGTGAGGGGACATGGAGTAAGTGGGGGAAGGAATGAGCAGACGAGCTGACGTGGACTTGGTGACACCATGTGAGAGCCTTTGGGAGATAGCAGTAGTGAGGGCCAGCAGGCCGCCATGACCCAGGTCACGGCCTTCTCTGTCTTCAGCCAGGCAACTGTATTTATATGTCTACTCTGTGTCGCATGCTTAGCCTTATCAAATAGTTCTGAAGCCCATGGCTGTCTGTGTGGCCACACCGTGAGGCCCATCACTGTCTGGCTAGCACAGGTCTTGCTGCAGTTGATGTCCTAAAACGTGGATGTGGCCTTTGTGGCTTCTCATTTCTTCAGGAGACGTCCCTAGGAGTCTCAGTGCTGTTGAGACAGCCACCTGCACCAGCTACCTCAAGTCTCATCACCCTCTTGAGGCAGCGTTGGCAGTGAACTCCTGGGGCAGCCGCCACAGCTGATGGGGAGGGAGCCATGTGGGTGGGTCCCCTGCCGTCCTCAGGCAGACACTGGCCCCTCCCCATACATAATCTGTAGTTTCTGATCACTCGTGAAGTACGGTTTGTAATGCTTAGCCACTTACTGCCCGCTCCTGGGGACCGGGACCTGTGGGCTTCCTGTGGTGCGTGACTGACTTGGGGACCTGGAGGTGCTCTGGGTGCTGCTGCCCTAGGCTTGCCCGCGATGGCATGCTGGTCGTGCTGGGCTCGGGTGCGCTCCTGGTACCCGTCCTTCCTCTGGGGTTTCTTACGTGCTGTTGGGGGGCCCTTGCTCGTCCTATAAGCGTAGATGATGCATTGTTTTCTTTCAGTTCTCAATAGTTCCAGTCCTTCCCCTGAGTTTTAATCTACCTGGACGTTCTGGGTTCTCGCTGTGATGGGTGGTGAAGTGCTGCTTTCCCCATCTACAGAGTGACCCTTATTTTCCCACTGACTGGCAAGGTCCCCTTGGCCACCTTCCTGCCCTGCTGTCCCCCAGACCCCTGTCATTCTTAGCATGGTTCCCCAACTGGGAGCCTCCGACTGTCCTGCACGCTTCTGCTCATCACTCTGGAAGGAAGAGCTGAGCAGCCCAAGCCGATGTCACGTGGGCTCTGCCTGCCACCCCAGCGGGAATTCTAACTCTGCCGCTGTTCCCAGTTTCCGGGCTCCCATCCTTAGCCTTGGCCTTCAGGGCGCCGTGGTGGTTCTGTGGTGTGCTGCTCTGCCTCGGGCTGGGCCAGCTAGCACACCGTCCGCCTGGGTCCCGAGTTGTCTCGCCACCTCTGCAGACACATTTGGAGCCCGCTGCCCGCGGGAGCTCTGAAGCTGCAGCTTCCTCTGGCTGGGGGCTTGCGCACGCCGCCCCAGGCCCTGGGTGCCGCCTCACGCACTGGCTGGAGGAATCAACCCAGGGTGCCTCTCTGACACCTCTGCTCACTCCCTTTCACACCTTTGCTGCCGCAGTCCTTTCCACATCTGCCACCTGGGAGAGGGAGGCAGGCCAGGGTCACTGCCCGAGGAGTCTCCCGCCTGAGCGTTTCCGGCGTGTGGGGGGGGGGGGCCTTATTGATGATAAAACTCGCCAACCTAACAAGTTTTGACAGCTGTATTGGCTTGGTAACCACCACAATCAACACTGATCACATTTCTGTCACCCCAGAAACATCCTGCTCCCTTCTGGGGCTGGACCCCTCCCTCTGCCCTTGAACCTGTGCCTGCCCTATCCTGTTGCCTCTCCTGCAGGGAAGCACCCTCTCCACTGGGCTCCTGGCTGTCCGGCCTCTGCCCTGAGGGTTGTGGTGCCTGTGTGCCAATGCCCACCCCGTGGCACCCAGGTCAGGACGTGCTGCCTTTGTCCCTTGGAGTCCTAGTTTTCTGGCTTGCTGGGCACGCAGGCTCCTCCTACTCTGCCCGCCGGTGCTGAGCTGTGGAACGTGGACCACAGGGTCCTGCCTCCCCCCGCTGCCCCTGTCTCGGGAGGCTGCACTTCCCAGGTGAGGCTAGGCTGCGGCCCTGTCCGCTCCTCCAGGTGTGTCCCGGAGCCACCCATTCTGCGCCCAGCTGGAGAGTGTGTCCCCAGAAGGCCAGACCTGCAGGCACCGCCCACAGCCACCAGCTGGGGAGGGGGCTCCAGGGTTATGGCTACAGATCGTGGGTCTGAGCCCTGGCATGCGGGCGAGGATAGGGGCATCCACATGCCCCCCTCAAGATGGGCCCAGAGTGCACACGGCACTCTGGGTCTGTGCTCTCCACCCGAGGGCTTGGTTCTGGGCGCTGTCCCTGGGTGGGCACTGCGAGACCCTGGTGCCCAGATGGCAGGCATGTGAAGCAGCAGCCACGCAGAGGACTGCTGGTCAGTGCTCCTGCCAGGGGGGAGTCAGGTCCAGGCAAGGCCCTCACTGCCGCAGGCTGGGTCATGGGTCTTCAGTGGGCACAGCCCCTGCACTGCCTGCCTGGGCAAGGCTTCCTCACGCCCGGTGTCTTCCCCCACACGCGTCACCCCACGAGGCTCTGTCTCTGGCACTTACTGTCACCACAGCTTCCCTGGGAACAGCTAGCTGGGCTCCTCAGTGCCTGGTGCCAGACGTGTGGCCACTCGTGTGGATGGGATGACGGAGGGTGCTTCCAGCTGCTGGGCGGTGCCAGTGCTGTGGGGACAGGAAGCCCTGGCGGGGAGTCCTCGCTTCCTGTGCAATGAGGTGCAGAGCTGGAGCTGGACGTGGCCCCTCCAGAGCACCGGCACCCGCAGGCAGGCACCACCCATCCAGCCCCTGCCCGGCCTGGTCGGGAAGCCCCTGGCTGACCTGAAGACTGTGGCTCTGGAATCTGCGTGTGTGAGGGAAAGCAGGCGGGGAGCCCATGCCCGCCTGCGAGGGGACTCGAGCACATCAGGGGCTGGCCGTCTTCCACGCTGTCCCAAGTGACCGGAGGTTAGAGCGTTCCCTCACCCTGCCCACGGGGACCTCAAGGCACTGAGGTGTCCACCCGTCTGTCCCTCCTTCTGGAGAACCTGGAGGATGCCTGCCTTCGCTCCCAGGGTGCGCTGCTCTGGCAACGTCCCATGGCCACCACCGACCTCACCCCGATATGGGCCGGGAGGAGCTGCTCCAGGAGCGTGGCCACGCCTCACAGCATGGCAGGCCCAGCTCGTGCACAGGGACAGGCCAGGGCCTCCCTCACTCCCACTCCACACACCCGCCTCCTGCTGGTGCGCAGCCTCTGTGTCCTTGTTTGATGGTGATTTCTGTGGCACGTGGACACAGGGCAGGGCACCTCTGGGCTGGGGAGGACTGGGGTACGTCCTCCACCCACACGGTGGGGTCTTGCCTGGAGCCCCTGGGTGTGCCGACCCAGCCAGACCACTGCAATGTCCGGACGGCCTCCTGCTCCCTGGACTGATGTTAAAATAAAAGCAGAAGCGTTCCAACTCCATGGCCATGCCGAAAGCCCCCACGGCTCAGGGCTCGTGTCCACGGGGCCACTTGGCCACATGTGAACACGTCACCGCACAGGGCAGTCTGCAAAACGCAGCTGCTTCTGATCAGTCTGAAGTAATCCTGCTGCTCACAAGCAGACGGCGAGGCCGACGAGCTGCCGCCAATAACACCGTCGTGGGGCTGGGGCAGGGGCACCCTCCTCGCTGCCTTGCGCCTTGTCCTGCCCCAGCGCTCTTGGGGTGCTGTGGAGAAGGGGGACTGATTGCTCGGCTGTGAGTGTAGTTTCCATCCTGAGGAACTGGCAGAGGCCCAGAACCTCCGTGTGGACACCACAGCCCCTTAGCCACCCTGCCAAGCTCGGGGCAGCACCCATGACGCTTCTGGAGCAAATGCCAGTGGCAGCTGCAGCAGATCTTCTCCTCCCATCTGTCAGAAATGTACGCTCCCTAGAGCTAGATGGCCGTCCTCTCCTGCTTCAGGACTTGTGCGGATCGTCTGTGAATCAAGCCCTCAGACGTGGGTGCATCCCAGGGCCTGGTTACTGCCAGGTCTGCAATGCTCACCTTGCCAGGTGCCAGACCGTGGGCCCAGGACGCCGACCCACCCCTGGCTGCTGTGCTGCTGCAAGGCTAGGGCACCTGGCCGTCCCGGGCATTGTCTCCAGCCCTAGGACGGCAGCAGACGCTCCGGTGACCCTTCTGACCATAGCACAACCGCGCCCAGCAGAACCCCCTGCAGATGTCACCAGGCTTTTGGGTCTTCCTGCCTGAGTGGCGGGTGAGGACTGCTCTGGAGCCCGCCACCTTCGTCTTGTGTCCTGTGCTGTGGGCTGTGCAGGCTGGAAGGCGGCCCTGTCTGCTGGCCCCACCGGGGGTCTGCAGAAGACCCCGACCCAACTCACAGGTGTCACTTGCTAATGTGCTGCAGGTTCAGAGCTGGCTGTATTCACAGTAGCTGTCCTCGTGTTGTCCCCTCAAGGGAGGTTGTTCTTCCTGGTTCTGAGTGGTCCCTGAGTGGAACTTACCCTCAGGTTCTTCATGGTCCCCTTGGTCTTGAAGAGCCCCTGGAAACAGCTCCCACACCACCTAACGTCCCCAGCTCTTGTGACCAGCTGCGAGTGAGGTTGGTGGCAGGTGGCATCTCCGCTTGCCAGGTAGATGTGCAGGTGGTCACACCTGTGTCCCTGCAGGCGGCCTGCTCCTGAGGAAGGGCTGCCAGTCACTTCTAAAGACCCTCCTTGCCGCCCCAGGTCTAAATTCCCAGTCAAATGTGGTCTTGCTTTTGGACCAGCCAATTCAGGATGTAGGGAGGTAGTGCCTGCCTGAGCAATTGCCTTGAGGGTG
Organism: Geosciurus inauris; assembly: GCA_004024805.1. Lineage (NCBI taxonomy): Eukaryota > Metazoa > Chordata > Mammalia > Rodentia > Sciuridae > Geosciurus > Geosciurus inauris. The sequence continues at coordinate 140,263 of PVHX01002142.1, read as the reverse complement.
GCATCCTGGAAGATTTGTTTTTGACTCTAAATAGCTTCTCTTTATAGAAGATGGCTTATTATTGACTTTTTTTTAAATACTTTTTTAGTTGTAGATGGACACAATGTCTTTATTTTATTGGTTTGTATGTGGTGCTGAGGATTGAACCCAGGGCCTCACGCATGCGAGGCAAACACTCTACCGCTGAGCTACAATCCCAGCCCCTATTATTGACTCTTTAAAACACACTTCTAAGGAAATAGAGCTGTCCTTATTAAAAATGTATCACAGCGGCTGGGCTGTAGCTCAGTGGGAGAGCTCATGCTTGCCTCGCATGTGTGAGGCCCTGGGTTCCATCCTCAGCACCACATAAAAATAAATAAATAAATAAAATAAAGATATTGCCTCCACCTACAACTAAAAAAAAATATTTTAAAAAAATGTCTCACATATTCTGGGGCTGGCGATATAGCTCAGTAGAGTGCTTGTCCCACAGGCACGAGGCCCCGGGTCCAGTTTCCAGCACCACAAAAAAAGTTCATCACATACTTCAGGATCAAAGCCGCTGCTCCCCAGTGTCCAGCCTTGGTCACGTCCTGGACCGACACGCGCAGACGCAACAGGAAGGCGGACGGGACGCTTTGGAGACTGAAACCGCACTGAGTTTTAAGATGAGAAGGTGGTCAGTTTCCCTTGGAAAATCAAAGGACAGCCATGCAGAGAAGCGTGGCTGGACAGCAGTGACTCCCTCCCCATCAGGCCTCGGACAGTCACCAGGGCGGCAGCTTTGCAGGCTGCGCAGCACCGAGAGGCGTCCTTGCACTTCCCGTCCCTGGCACCCCCTAGCCAAAACAGGCATCGCCGAGTCGGAGCCCAGACAGCTCCCACCGTCCCCTGTCCCACAGGAGGGCCGAGGGGCCCAGCTTGCTTCACTCCTCAGCAGAGATCTGGCGGGTTGTTCACCTCCGCAGTGGCCAGCGCTCCGCAGGGTCCTTCGCGGCTGGTTTGACTGCCTGACAGCACAGGGCAGGCAGCTCCCTGGGCACCGCTGTGGGGGCAGCTGCTCGTGGAAAGACCTCACGCAGCAGTCACTCACTTTGCGCACGGGCTGCCCGCTCGGGCTGCCCACCAAGACACAGGTCAGTGCTGTCCCCGGAGAAGGGTGCAGTCCACGATGAGGTGTCCAGATGGGCCAGGAGAGGAGCCTCTGGCTAGGGAGGGCCTTCCCACGAGCCTCGCCTGTCCAGGCTGGTCCAGGGTCTCCTGGAGGCCTGTGTGCCCACTAACAGCATGGACAGCCGAGAGTCTGTCAGAGGCCCGCCTCTGTCCCCGAGTCTCCTGTGGGGCTCTTCTCCGGCCTTGTGACTGTCCCCAGTGGCTGGCACAGGGCATGCCACTTGATAACTGTACTGGCACTCCCAGGGGGAGGGAGGAGTGCCCAAGGTGTGCCTGTGCCCTGGGACCTTTCTCAGCCCCCACTGCGGCTGGAGAAATCACGAATAGGTCACCTGTGTGTCCCAGCACTCAGTGGCCCTCAGGTTACCCTGACTGCACCCTGCGGACCCTTCCCTGGGCAGGGCTGGCTCCGCACTGGGGGCCTGGTGGGAGGGGCTGGGGGCTGGCAGAGCAATCTGGGCAGGCACGTCAGGGTGGCTGCTGGCCCAGCGGCCCTGGCGTCAGGCTGTGTAGGGTCTCGAGGCCCCTCTGAGGTTCAGCAGGTAGATGTGGCCTCAGGTTCAGCAGGCCTGCCTGAGGGGAGCGTTGCCCACCAGCAGCCAGGCGGCAGCCCCCCACACACAGGCCCGAGGTCCTGGAGCAGGGTTTTTGGCTGAGGCGTTTGCGTTGGGTGGGTGGAGCGGCTCCCAGGGCCACTCAGGAAGGAGGCTGTGCTGTGACCGAGGCTGTGCTGTGATGGAGGCTTGGGGGATTCTGATTCTGAGAGGCAGATGGGATCTCTCTCTGCGGCTGGGTCCCATTGCATGGGCAGCATGCGCCTGTCCTGAGGGCTGAGGGCTGGACCCAGGAGCGAGATGAGCTCGGAGAGCACGGACAATCCGTCCTAACGCATGAGGTGTTTGAAGATTCGACACCAAGTTCCTCTCAACCCGCAGAACCGGGCTGGGCGAGCACCGTCTGGCGTACGGCACGTGGGACTCGGCTGGCTCCACACGCTTCCTGGCGGCCCCTTGTAAGTGGCCTGGGATTTCTGTGTCCCTGTGCTTTCTTTCCATGCTTCTTGAATGGATGTGGACGGGTCCTAATGTGGCCTTCAGGAGAGAGAAGACTGAGCCGGGCGGGAAATCTGTGGCAGGAGGCCCAGGAGCCGGACTCCTGGAGGGGCCTCCCATCTGCCCACTGTGGACTGAGCTGCCGCATGGGAACGGGCTCCTAGCTGGCCGCTCACTGCCGCCGGGGCCTCTCATCAGAGCCTGGCCACGCGCCCCACGCTCCTGGGGGCCTGCTGGGTTCTCCCTGCTAAGGCTTGTGCCCCCCTGCAGGCCCCTGTCGTGCTGCCGGACCCTGCAGACGAGGCCGTGTGCGGTGATCGGGCTGCGGTGTGTCTTGCAGTTCTGTTCAGGGAAAACAGAAGGCTCGCTGTCAGCAGATCTGTGAAGAATTGATCAGTGACGTCTGGAGGTTATCCGTGTGTCAAGAGTCTCAGCAGATGTGGGTTGTGTGGGCGACGGGACTCGCTGCAAGGAAGGGGTGAAGAACGCCCTGGAGGAGGTGGCCCAGAGCTGCTGGGCAGCGGGCAGCAAGCTCCAGGGCCCTGTGTGCTACCTGCCCCGCGTGGGAAGGACCAGCGCTGGGTCCGGTGATTCTGGGGAGGCCCCCCCAGGCCCACCGGGCTCCTGCTGGCAGCTCAGGGCAGGCGGAGCAGCTGGAGACCGGGAGCCAGGAGGGGCCTTCAAGGACCTGCCCCTGCCGCCCCTGCCCCAGGGAGAGCAGCAGGACCTCACGCAGCCAGGGCCGCCAGCTCAGAGACCACGGCCAGGCCTGAGCGACTCCTTCCCTGCCCCACGATCTCAGCAAGAGCGCCTGCAGCACGTGCTGGCCCTGCCCTTCCCGAGGTGACGGTGGCACACGAGCAGGGTACTGAAGGCGAGGGAGCCCCACGATGCAGACGTAGCAGCTGCTGCTGCCGCCGCAGGCCAACCACGCGAGGCCGCCGCCCGGCCTCATCGCACCTCGGCCGTGGGCCAGGTGCTGTCTTTGTTCCAGCCTTTCTGGGAAGACGGTCCAAGTGGGCAGTTCAAGGAAGCCCCTGAGCCACTGAGGAGGATCCACGACCCCAGCAGCCTGGCAGGGCAAGGCCAGGCCCAGGCGTGCTCAGGAGTGCGTCTCTGGGCAGTCATGGAAAGGGCCAGCAGCCCCTGTCCTCGTCCCCTGGCACCCTCTGAGCCGTCGCTGCCCAGCATGTAAGCCAAGCCCCCACAGCTGGCCTGTGCCCAGCAAGTGCAGAACTGCTCTCTGCTCTCCGTGAGCGGACGGCTCTGGCCTCTGGGTAGGATGGGATGCCCCGTGGAGCCTCGCCCCGCCCTGCATGGCACAGCCTGGGCCTCTGTGGCCCAGGGACAGCACCCAGTCCAGCTAGTGCAGCCGCGTGCCTCACCCACAGGTGGGTGCTGCCCCTCGAGACCTGGGGAGACAGGAGTTCACAGGAGTGTGGCTGGGGCATCCCCACCAGGGAGGCGAGGGCCGGGTAGGGTGTCAGGGCTGGGTCTGGGGGGCACCGAGAGCCAGGACCCGCCAGCAGCTTGGTTCAGGTGTGTTGAGTGGGGACAGAGCCCTCCTGCGGCCACGTGTCTGTTGGGGGCCACCCCACGTCTCCAGACAGCTGGGGTCCCTGCACATGCTGTCCTCAGGGCCGTGGGCATGGCCAGCTCTGGGGCTCAGGAATCAGCCCTCGTCAGATACAAGGCCTTCCTCAGCTTCTCTCTCCCGTGTCTCTGGGGCGCACTGAGGCTGGCACCACCTTCCACGTCAGGACACCCCTCCCTGGAGGGCTCCACAGCCAGCGCAGACCTAGGGCCCTCGTCTCTAGGTGAGAGGGAGGCTGCACAGCTTGGGCTCCACACAGGCGTTGATGTTAGGCACAGCTCAGCTCAGGAGGCTAGGGACACGGAGGCCACAATCACCGTGGCTGCTGACCAGCACCCTGCTCTGGAAGGGGGCCACTCCTCCTGCACACGTACAGGAGCAGGTGGACAGAAGCAAGGGAAGTGTTTGGACCCTCCAAACGAGGCGTGGACGCCAGGCACAAGGAGCTCTCCTGGGCTGTCACAACCAGGGCAGGCAGGCCTGAGTGCTCCTCGGGGAAGCCGCAGGAAGGCAGGGAGGGCCACCACCTGCTGCCTCCCCAGGGGCCTGCCAGAGCAGGTGTGGCCAAGCAGCCTGCTGGGGACCTCTCGGGTGGCCCAGGGACAGTCCCCAGTGCACCCCAGGTGGCAAGTGTGGAGGCCATTCTCCTCAGTGCACACACAGCTCAGGTCCCTTGACACATAAGCCGTCACTGTTCAAAGTGTGATTCAGAAGGTGACCCGGCGCTTTAACATGTTCGAGAGGATGATCCCTTCACTGGCAAACGTGTGTGTGAACCAGGATCAGTGTGACTGAGGGTGACAGAAAATCCAAAATAATAGTGGCTAAGCAATCTGGAAATGTATTCTCAGTTCTCATGGAAGAACAGGTGGCCTGAGGCAGCCACCCTGAGGACAGGTGGCACTCGCCATCCGGAGCCTGCAGCCTCCCTCTTTTGCCTCTCCAACTCAGAGCAGGTGGCTTCCTCCTCATAGCCCACAGTGGCTGCTGGCACTCTCACCATCAGGTTCACATTCCAACCAGCAGTCAGGGGGCAGAATTGAAGACAAGCATGTATCTCCCCCAAGAAACACCTCCCAGGAGCAACATGTGGCTCTCTCACTGCGGGTCCCACTGAAAGAGGGGTGGGACATGGGATTCTGGGCGCTCCTTCTCTGGAAGAGCCCAGAAGTTCCAAGGTGAAGATGGCACAGAGGCCTGGCGTGATGGACGGTCCTGCTGCCTCCCCAGAGCAGCCCCTAGAGGCGCAGGGCCTTGCCTTCCCTCAGTGGACCCACATGGCCATGCCGCGAGCGCTTGCCACCCGTGTCCTTGTGCTCAGCCAGAGTGCTTGGGTGCCAAGTCACCAGGAAGGCCTGAGGCTTCCGGCATCACCCTCCAATACCACCTGCCCACCACGGACCATGGGGTGGGGGCCCCTCCACTCACCACCAGGCAAGGTCAGGGTCAGGGTAAGGGCAGGTCCGGGGCTCCTGGGTTAGTCAGCAGGGTTAGGGTTAGGGTTAGGTCAGGGCCAAGGTTAGGGGTCAGGGTTAGGGTCAGGGATTAGGGTTAGAGTTAGGATCAGAGGGTTAGGGTCAGGGTCAGGGTTAGGGTCATGGGTTAGGGTTAGGGTCGGTTTAGGGGTTAGGGTCAGGGGTTAGGGTTTGGGTTAGGGTCAGATTTAGGGGTTAAGGTCAGGGGTTGTGGTCAGGGTCAGGGTTAAGGGTTAGGGTCAGGGTCAGGGCAGGTCCAGAGCTCTGCCCAACAGGGCTCCCAGGGCGCCGGGCCTGTGGGGTGGGACGGCGGGGCTCCAGCGGGCACGGGGTTGGGGCCCGCTCATTGGGTGCAGGCACGCAGCCACCAGGCAGGGGCAGGGTCTGCGTGGCCTTGTATGGCACCAGGGGCCAGGGCTCCCCTGGGAGTGAGGGTGTGAGACCACTCTTTCACCACAGTCACCGTCCCCTCCTGGCAGGTCCCCGAGCCTTCGCCTGGTAAATGACCGGGTTACATTTTGGCGCCTGTTTTAAACAGTTATTTTGCTTCTGTGATTGAAAAACCTGACCAGAACCACTGTAAAGGAGGAGAGATCTGTCTGAAGGCTGGGGTTTCCTCGGGGCTCCAGGTGAGACAGGACATCATGGCCGAGGACAGTGGGGAGGGAGGCAGAGAGACTGCACTCTCCAGACCCGGAACACACCCAGAGCCCCGCCCCAGCGCCCCTCCAGCCGCCCCCACCACCTTCGTTCCCTCTCAGCGAATCCCCGAATCCCCGGGGTGACGCACTGGCTGGGTTAGGCTCTCACAGCCCGAGCCTCGCTCCTCTGAACCTTCTTGTGCTGCCTCACACAGGAGCTTTGGGGGACGCCTCACATCCAAACCATGACCGCGTCCCCCAGACCCTTACCAGGCCTGTGGGCTCCCAGCACCCGCCAGCCGCCCAGGATTGTGCTGCCTTCCTCTTGCTGAGGTCGGCTCGGGCACCTCCCTGAGAGGCCCCCAGAGCTGCCTCTTGCCCGCCTCGACCCCGAGGCCACGTGGCCCTCCCGCGCCAGTCCCCACATTTGCAGAATGTGGCTGGCACAGTCACGGGCCACGGTCTGTTAGGTCTCGGGAGGGGCTTGTGAACTAACTGGACAGCACCCGCAGACCCCCGTGCACACACCCACGCCTGCACACTACACGTGTGCACCAGCACCACACACGAGTGAGCCACAGCCCGCGTGTGCACGCGACACCCCCCGGGCCTGGTTCATGGCTTCCCGGGCTGCTAATACCCTTCTGGGGGTCCTCCCTGGTCAACAGGAGCAGAGGTCGCATTCCTGGCTCTTCTCTGAGGGGAGGCCTGGAGCTGGGGCTCCTGCAGCCACCCAGCACCTCCGCCCCCAGCCCTGCTGCCAACCCCGCCCCACGCAGCCTCCTGTCTTCCACTTGGCAGGCAAAGAGGAAGCAGGGCTTTGCCAGGAGCGCGTGCTGCGGGGTCTCTCCCGGGCGCTGCGCCCGCCCTAAGGAGGCTCCTGGCTGCAGCGGGAGGGCAGGGCAGGGCTGCCCGGGACCTCACTTAACTCTCCAGGGACTCGGCAGGTGCAGCAAGGTGCGGGGAGGCTGATGGGAGCCAAGCTGCCTGCACACGGAGCCACGGAAAGAGGAGGCAGGAGGGAGGGGACCCGCGCTTCCCAAGGTGCGTGTGAGCTGCGTGCCTGTGGGAAAGGGAACGCAGCACAGCCCATCAGGTGGGTGGCCAGAGGGCCCGCCCTGCGTCCCCTCCATCACAGATGCACAGAGTGCTGGTTGCTTCATCCCCTGAGCAGAGCTCACACCAGTACTGGTGGCCTGAGAATCCCGGGTGCCTGGCTGCCTGCCCAGGAGGCTGGTGTGGGCCAGGGCATCCCAGAATCATGGTGATGCGGCCCTGCACAGTGCCCTTCTCCCAGGTCAGGTGGCGGGGTGACACGAGGGTGCATCTGCGGGTCTGTGAGCGAGAGGGCGTGCTCATTAGTGCATAAGCGCAGGTCTGGGTGTGAGAGCAGAGGCCTCAGCCTGGAGGAAAACCCTAGGAGGGCCGTCTGACACTGGTGATGTGTGCAGCCACGTGACACGCACAAGACCCTGCTTCAGGACCCGCCGTGCTTTGGGACACATGTGCTGTCCCTGCTGGAGCAGTGAGTCCTTGCTGGCAGGCCTCCTGTCCTCCTAAACACACTAATCAACTCACAGAGTGCTGGTGGGGTCGCTGAAGATCGTGGCATCCCGGACAGACGGACAGACAGACAGACAAGAACACCCAGAGCCCAGGCCACACCTCCTGCCCTTGAGCTGCCTTCAGGCAGGGAGAGAGGGAGAGCAGCAGCACGAGTGGTAAATGCCACCCCTGAAGCCACCTGGCACTCAGCAGTTGCCGCCACCAAGCACCCGTGCTGGTAGCTGCTGTGGAGCACACGCCACACGAGTCCCCAGGCCAAGCAGGGGAAGCAAAGGTGTGGTCAGAAAGGGTCAGGAGGCAGCTTCCTCCCACCTGTACTGGCTGTGCCAGGCCCCCGTGGTCCTGTCGTCCGTGTGGAGGGCCGCCTGCAGAACTGCAGGGTTGGGAGAGCTCACGTGCTGCGGCGCCGTGCCAGGCCCTCGTTTCTGCAGGACGAGCAGCCCCACCGGATGGCAAGGAGCAGACTGGCAAGGCAGCAGAAGCAGTGTGGCAGTGGCTTGCAGAGCAGGGTGCCCGTCAGCAGCCTCCATCGCCTGGCCCTGCGCAGGCCGTGACCCCGACGCCTAGGGGCAGCGGCCCATACCTGAGATTAGAAAAGGCAGAGATGCCCCGGGAGACAGAGGGGTTCCATGCTGGTCGGCAGACCAAGAGCGGCACTGCGCCCGGGCCGGGCACGGCTCCCAGGGGCTGGCGGCCCTGTTCTGTCACACCAGCAGTGAGAGCAGCACAGGTGTCCCAGGGCACTCCAGAGGGTGACATGCTTGGGCGCAGGCCTTGGCCTCACCCAGCTCCCTGCCCGGGCCCCGCCCCATGCTGCTGCCTGGCAGCCCATCCATCATGCACGCGCCGCAGCTGGCGCCCAGGACCCCAGCCTAACAGTGCACGTGAGAGCAGCTTTCACGCGACAGTAAGTGACAGAGGCAAATCAGGCAGTGTCCCCACGCGCTTCAGTGGCCTCAGGGCCACACCTGGGGGGTCACCGACCAGGCGCGTGGTCACCCACACACCAGAACCAATGCCCGCTGTGAAGAATAAGTGGACTCTCGCTACTCAATCGCGAGGCACATTTCACTTAAGCAAAAGTGGAATCTGCCTGGAACTGAAGACACCAGGGGAAAGCCGGGGGCTGTCAGCCCCACGTGGGGACTCCTGGCTCAGTGGCCCGTCAGACCTCAGCAGAAGCCGGACTCTCATCTCGACGTGTCTGACTCCCCATCCCTCATCACCACCCTTGCCACCTCTGCCCCCACATAGAGTCTTCTCTCGCCTCAGTATTCCGATGCCAATAAGTAGCTCAGAATGACTGTCACTGTCCCTAAGTCACTGAGATTTTCAGTGGTAAACCAGGTTCTGGTCTCTGGTGAGAATTTGTAAGTTGATGGTTTCCTGAGGAGCAAGTCTCAGGTCCTCCCACGTGGTAAGATGTGAGAGGCAGCCAGAGGTTGGAGGGGAAGACCCAGAACCCAGAGTTCAAGGCTCCAGGACAGAGGAGAATCACTGCAGCCTGACAGAGCACCCCCAGAGTGCTGCCTTCCAACATGGATGTCACAGAGGCTGGGGCGAGGGCAGGTGGTCAGAGAGCACCGGGGAGCCCTTCCCGAGTGCCCAGGTGGTGACAACAAGCGCCGGACTCTGAAAGCCCACAGAGCAGTGGGAGGGAGACTCCCACCGCCTGGACCCATGCCCGGCGACTGCAGCATCGCTTTCTCAGGGCCTCCCCTGACTTTCCTGCATGTTTCAACTTCTTTTTTATACAAGAGGGGTCTCCAGGTTTGAGTTCTGAGTTTTAAAATGTAGCAACTGCCAGTTTCCCACGCTGCAGAAGGGTTTACTCCTTGAAGACTGCATGTGCCATTGTGTGGGCCTGAGCCACACACGCGGCCACCATCGGTCTCTGATTTCTCTGCTCTGTGCCTTTCCCTGCTTCAGCCTTTGCTGTCTTGGCCACAACCAGCTTCAGGACGCTGGCCACAGGAGCCAGGTATGCTGGGCCCCGGCACTGCCCTCTCTGGACAGCAAGATGGCCAGCTGGCTTTGATTGAGGTGGTGTCCTTATGTGAAGTTTGTGCCCTACACATGGCAGATGCCCTATAGGGGTTGTTGGGTGGGCAGATGGGCTGGAGGTGGTGTCCATGGGTACAGCTCTCCTCACAATGCCCCCCACAGCAGCCCCTCGGCTTGCTGCCATCATTTGCGATCCAGGCTCCCATCAATCAAATCATGTCCTCTTAACATCACTGAGGTTTGTTCAGAGGCCAGTGGTCCAGTTGACATAATGAGGAGTGGGAAATGGGCAGGAGTCTGTTGCTTCTGAGCCAAACATGGGGCGTTTTGGGGTTGGGGAGGGCTGGGACTGCACACCCAGCACCAGTTCTCAGCAAAAACGTGGGCAGCGGGGGCCTGGTTCCCTTCCACGAGCTCCTCTCCGTTTCTCAGCCCGGTCCCTTGCCTGCGCCGGTCATTCGGGAAATCGCAGGCCTTGTCTGTGAATGTAAACGGGCCATGCCTGTTGCCACACGTGGCGTTGCAGGGACAGAGACCTGCCTCCAGGAGCCCACAGCCCACACAGGTGTTCCTTAAAGATTCACTGTGGGTTTAGGAAACAGGGCTGGAGCCTTCGCCAGGACACCCGCAGCACATCACCCTCACGCAGCCACCCCATCTCCAGCTCTGCACACGACGAGGCCAGGCCCTCATGGCGCCTCAAGGCTGGCCCCCTCTGCCAAGATGGCCAGGGCTCCGGCTCCTCCTTGGCCAGGACGTGCTCTGACCCTGGGGTCTGTTGATCCTGCTGGCCCTCACGCCCTGCTCTCCAGGCTCCGTCTCCTGTTGGGGAGGAGTGTGCCCAGAGCCCGTGTGAGCTCCCTGGCATTCAGGACCCCGCAGGCTTCACACAGTGCATGTCCCTGGCCTGACAGCCGCCCCAGGACCTTCCTTGGCTTGAAGACCCATCACTTCAGTCTCTGCCTTCGTGGCCACGTGGAACGCCCTGCGTGTCTGCGTCTCTCATGAGGACACCGGACACCTTGGTTGGGGCTGACGGTACTGACCTCATCTCAACCAACTACATCAGCAGAGCTGCTCACGTCCAAGTCAGGTCACACTCCCAGGCACGGGGCTTGGACCTGGACACAATTCTACCACCACAGAGCCCTGGTGTCATGCACCAGCCAGGCCCAGCCAGGCACTTCCCAGTGCGGGGTGGCGTTGGCTCAGCCAGGACTCCTGCTGCACCTGCCCAGAGCCCCCTCGAGGCAGAGGCCCAGCTTCTGGGGTTCACAGAGCACCTGGCTCCCCACCACATGCTTCTCTTCAAATGGACTCAGCTGTTGAAATTATCTCACTTCTCTTAAGTAGCAAAACCCCTGAAACCAGATTTCTGGTGTGCTAGTGTGTTTTTACTGATGCACATTAAAAATAAGCATGTAGTTTTAAAAATCATCCACATTCCATCTAAAACCAAGGTACAGACTCCACTTTGGAAAGTGCTGTAGATGTTGAATGTTTAATCTATATTCTCCAAGGCAATAGCTGAACTTTATCAGAAGCATCCAAAAGAATGCTTCCAAGGAGCTGGGCGCAGTGGTGCACGCCTGTAATCCCAGTGGCTAGAGAGGCTGAGGCAGGAGGATTATGCGTTCAAAGCCAGCCTCACCAACCAAGAGGCACTAAGCAACTCAGTGAGACCCTGTCTCTACATAAAACACAAAATAGGGCTGGGGATGTGACTCAGTGGTCGAGTGCCCCTGAGTTCAATCCCCAGTACCAAAGAAAAGAAAAAGAAAGAAAAGAAAAAAACAAAGAGGGCAGCCGTTCCAGGTCATGGTGGTCTGGTAGGAGGAGAGGGGGCCAGGGCCCTGGAAGCTGGGGGCTTCTCTCCAAGGCATGAGCCCTAAGGCAGATGAGCTGGGCTCAGCCCCCGCCTGTGCTCACAGCTAAAGGACCTGCTACACAGCCCTCCGGGCTCCGCTTCCTTGTCTGTGCGGTGGAGATGCAGTAACCATGCCTAGGGATAGGCGAGGAGGCATCTGGGGTGGCGCCTCACCCGGTCCCACACCCCGCTGGCTTCTGTATTGCCCAGGAGGCCACTGCTTTGCAATCTTGTGCAGCTGACCCAAGGCAGGCCAGCACAGGGACAGCAGCAAGCCAGTGGCTGGCGACTGCAGCTGGGGCCCTCTGCAGCTGGCCATGCACAGAGAGCTCGTGGCCTGGGTCCCTCCCCTCCTGTGTGGGCTGGAGGCAGGCTCAGCCTCAGAGACAGTCACTGGCTGTTGGGTGGGCACCTGCACCCTCCGAACCTGGGCCTCCCTGGGCCTGTGGTCTACTCCTGCTGCCCCAGGACCCAGGGCTGGATCCTCTGGGGACAAAGCAGACGCTGGAGCACTGCAGCCCTCCACGCCCACGTGTGATTTGGGCTCCCAAGGGTGAAGAGCCTCACTGCTCTCCATGCTCCCCTCCAGTGGGCCTGGCCAGCCCAGAAGCACTGTACCCTCCACTTGTCCCTGTCTGTCACAGAGGGTGAGGAGAAGCATATCTCTACATCGGCTGCAGGGGAGTGCTCTCCTGTCCTCAGCCCAGCCACGGTAGCCTCTCCTCCGCGGGGAAGCACATGGCCTGGCCATCACTGGGACTGCTTCCTCTGGCACAGTTCTCTGGGGTTACAAGCTGCCTGTCTGCTGTGTTGCCTGGAGACACTGGAAAGGCAGGTCTCTGCCTCCCCCACAGAAGGACACATCAAAGGCATCAGCCCAGAGTCAGCAGAGAGCTGAGGGTCAGGCCAGGACAATTCAGAGTGTTTTGGGTGTTGTGCAGATGCCCATACCTACACCTACACACACATGCATACACACACCCGTGTGCTGCACACGCACATGTACATGTGTATATAGTACACACACATACACATAAATCTATATGCACTATGTACATAGAAACGTATATACAAACTCCAGACACCCAAATACTTATATACATATGTAAGTACACAAGCACACGCACTGATACGTACACATGCACTACACACACACATCTGTGCACACACCCACACGTGTGCACATCCATCCACCCACACACACAGATGCATATACTCAGGTACATTCCCGTGTGTACCTGCACATGCATCTGTATGTGCACACACGTACTGACACGCATATATACGCACGTACATGTGTGCGTGCACCATGTATGCCTCTGTGTACATGATTCGCATGCAGGTACATGTGTGCATATACACCACACCAAACTCCATACATGTGCCCACGTGTGTATAAGTGTGCAGGCATGTGCATGTTCACACACATGCACGGCTGTATGCTGTCATACACATGCACATGTGACTCGTGCTCTGCTTTCCAGCGTGTGCCCCTCTCTGCTCCTCTCATGTGAGAAGAGGGGTCTTTCACATGCAGCTGGCAGCCCTGGTAATGGCCACGAACACTCTGGGCCCTGCTGGGGCACCGACAGGCCCACCCAGCCTGCAGGCCCGCGCTGGACCCCAGTGTCCTTGGGGAAGTAGAAAGGGCCCAGTGCAGCAGGGCCAGGCCTGACGTGGTTGCCTGGGTCCCTCAGGCCTCCTGCTGCAGTTGCTCTGCTGAGAGCTTCAGTGTGAGGGACGCCCCCTCCCCTGCCACAACTGGCGACGGAGGCCAGGAGCCTTCGCCTGAGCACCCGTGACGCGTGTGGACGCCCAAGGCTGACATCTGACGCATCTTCCCTGCACCCGACATCCCTCCCTGTTGCTCATTTAAATTCTTTGCAGACTTTAAAGCCTCATTTCTTCCTTTCTTGTCTCCCTGAATTTTACTCCTGCCTAATTTATAAGAAAAATGTGCTTTGAACTTTAACGAAGATGCGAGAGAATAGGCCACCTTCCGCTGTTGGTGAGCTGACATCCTTTCCTTCATTTGAATCTTCATTTGCTGATGTGTTTGTTCTTTTCTATGCTTCTCAAAGAAATAACAAGAGCTAAAAAGATCTTCTGGATGCGGAGTGTACAGCGGAGAGTGGGGGAGGGGACCACTGCTACCAGAGAAGGAGGAATTCCCTCCAGGCCTCCCAGGAGTCCAGTGTTCTGATTTTAGTGGAAAGTGTATCTGAGAGTGCTGGGGCGGGATTCTGTGGCTTTTGTGCTTATTTCCAAGAAAGAGGGAAGGGGTCCGGTCAGTCAGCATCCCACTCCGCCACCCTGGGCAATTCAGCTGCCAGGAGCAGGCCTGCGGGAGCCAGTGGGCGCAGGGGCACCACTCCTGGAGCACCCGAGCATGGCCGCTGGGCGGCAGCCAGCTGCAGCCGGGAGCTGGTGCGGTGAGGTGGGGCTGTGCGGGGCGGCAGGGCAGCAGGCGTCGCACCGGCAGGAGTCCTCGCTGCCAGGACTCGGGGGCCTCGGGGTCTGCCAGAGGGTGGGCGCAGCCTGTGGTCCTGCACGCGCACATGGCGAGGTGGAGTACACAGAGGGCACACGCAGCTCACAGAGGCCTCCTGCCTGCCGTGGACTGACAGTGCTCTCTGGAGTCGTCTCTGGAGTCGTCATCAGCGAGCAAGCTCTGTGCCCCCAGGCTGCATCTTTGACGTCACACTGAGCCATTTCAGTGGTCTCCCTGAGGGACTTGTGGAAAATGCAGACTGTCACACTTCACACTGGAAGTAAAACTGACATGTTTTGCTGTCATGAAAAGCTTCCCAGAACACCAATTAAAAAATCATGGAATATTTTCTTATTTCAAAGTATATTACGATACTACAGTTATTAAAACAGCTTGGGGCACAGTGGAGCACACCTGTAATTCCAGCAGCTTGGGAGGCTGAGGCAAGAGGATTGCAAGTTCAAGGCCAGCCTTAGCAACTTAGTGAGGCCCTAAGCAAATTATTGAGACCTTGTCTCAAAATTTTAAAAAAGAAGGGGAGCGGGGCTAGATGTGGCTCAGTTGTTAAGCACCCATGTTCAATCCATGGCACCAAAATGAAAAACAAACAGCAAAAAAAGCCTAGGAGGCTGGTGTATGAAAATAGACGCACAGACAAATGGAACCAAATAAAAGGCCAGAAATAAACCCATGCACGTCCAGCTGCGTGATCTTCAATAAAGGTGCCAAGAACACAGGGGAGATGCATAGTGTCTCCACGAACCGGTGCTGGAAACGAGACGGCCACAGGCAGAAGAATGGATTTGTGCCCTTTATTACACGAACATCTACCCCAAATGGATTAAAGACAAACAAGAGATTGACGCCACACAGTCACTAGGAGAAAACAGGGGAAACCTGATGACACTGGTCCAGGGGAGGGCTTCTAGGACATCAGGTGAGCCAAGCACAGAGGCCCAAGCGAGCAAGCGAGGTCCCTCACGGCTGAGGAGGCCACTGCAAACGCAGCAGCTGCCTGGGAGTGAGGTCCCACACGGCCCAGGAGGCCATAGGCACATGCAGAAGGTGTCCCTAGGAAAAAGGTCCCCTCTTGGCCCAGGAGGCCACTGCACACACAGAGGCGTTCCTAGGAACTAGGTCTGCTCCGGGCCCAGGAAGCTACCGCAAACACAGAGGGCACCTGGGAGTGAGAGGAGGTGCTTGTAGGCCCCCAATCTGTTGACACCCAAGCACATGAGCAGCTCCCACCACTCAATAGCAAAACACCCACATAACCTGATAGAAGGTGGACAAAGGACTCCAATGCACATTTTCCCAAAGAAGATGGCCGACAGCTATGGGAAAAGCTGCTCAGTGTCTGACCACCAGGGAAACCAATCACACTGTGCAGTACCTGTTCGGCTCCCACTATCAAAGACGGAGGTGGCAGTGGTGGGGAAGGGCAGGCTGGCACCCCGTGGGAATGTAGACCCTCTCCACCTGCATGGAAGCTTGTGCACTGTCCTCTAAAACTAAAAGTAGAAAAGACAAAGGTCACGGCAAGGTCATGGCAAGCCCCCTTGGGGAACACCCCCAGGGGCGGCTCCATCTATGCAGGGACACCTGTGCCTCATACCTGCTCCAGCCCCGCTCCGGATTGCCCAGTGACGGGAGCGGCCCGAGCGGCCATGGGTGATGAGTGGATGCACACAGCTGCTACCTAGCCTTGAGGAGAGGGAGATCCCTTCCTTCATGACCATGTGGGCAGCCCTGGAGGACACCAGCGTGGAGCATGCCAGGCATGACCCTCACGAGCAGCCATTGGACCTGTTCCATCCACAAGACTCCTTTCCCAGGCGCAGTGCCAGCACGGCCCGGCCCACCCTGAACACGTGCTCACCTTTGGGGATTCCCTGTAAGCTCCACAGGGGTTGGCGGCAGCTCTCTGCCCCTCCTGACTCTGCCCCACCCACGGCCAAGCCCCTTCCCCTCTGTCCTCCCTCCTCTCTCCCACAGGCCTGGTCTGGGCTTGCGAGGGCCAGCACATGCAAGACAGCTCCGCGGCTGCAAGCTGGGCCAGTGTCCGTCCTCTCGGATGCCCTCCCCTTTGGCCAGCTCCCCTATGGGCTCTGCAGACGCAGAGAGCAAAGCTGCAGCCAGCTGTCAACCTGTCCAGCTTGGGCACCCATGCTCCTGACCCAGAGGAGCAGAGCCCATCTGCCTGGGCTCCTCTGGCTAGCTGGTGCACAGGCTCGCCCTGCAGGCTCTGCCCACCCTGTGGCGCGGATCGTCATCCTGATGAGAATACAGCCAAGGACAAGACCCCGATGCAACTCGTCACTGTGGCAGGTCCCTGAGACCCCCTCTCTGCCCACCGCACTAGGTGCCGTGCTCGGCACCGGTGCTGGCTGTGCCTCTCGCTCTGGCTGCAGTCCTTGAGGACAGACGCTAGTGCCATGGGCAGCGTTGAGAGCTGGGACCAGGGCGCCATCCCAGCAGATGCTCCCCAGCTCCAGCACCCCACCCAACCTGCCTCCAGGCCTCCCGACCCATCTCTGTGGGTCTCGACACCCCTCAGGACTTCCACCGATGACGTTTTCTGGTGAAGATGGTTTTCTCTGCCCAGCTAGGTGCTTAGCTTTCAAGAACAAAGTCCCTCTTACCCTGCTGTGTGCTGCCCAGTAACAAGGACAGCAACTGGCCGACAGCTCCCGCTCACGGCTCCTGTGCACGTCCCCGGCAGAGGCGGTGCTGCTGGAGTTGGCTATGA
Source organism: Geosciurus inauris (assembly GCA_004024805.1). Lineage (NCBI taxonomy): Eukaryota > Metazoa > Chordata > Mammalia > Rodentia > Sciuridae > Geosciurus > Geosciurus inauris. The sequence goes on along the minus strand of PVHX01002142.1, from coordinate 123,669 downwards.
ATATGCTCATTGGCATTCTGCTCAGGCCACCCTGCCCTGAGTGACATCGTTACCTGGTGGCACCCGTGTACCATTAACGAGTGGTCAGTGAGACCAGGACACGGCAGCCTCGACAGGGAAGAGGGAGCACAGACCGTGTGCCCAGGCAGGAACAGGAAACTGCGCCGGCCGTCACCCCGCGTGTGGCCCCTCCACGAGGGCGTGCAGTGGGACAGAGGCCCTGGACCACTGTGGAGGCTGGCCTCTCATCCCGCAGTGTGCCCCCTGCCCTCTTCCTGGCCGGCTGTCCCTCACAGCCAGGCGAGGGGGAAGGAGCCCCTGGGACCCGGGTGGGCCCTCGGCAGTGCCTGCCCTCCCAGCGGTGATCTCTGTGGGACACCTGATCCCTGGGTCTTGCTGTCCCTCGTGCTCACTGGGCTTCGGAGGCTTCCCCAAGGCCGGTCCCTCCGGGGTGAGTGCAGGTGGAGGCCGTGACCAGGAAGGAGTCACTGGAAGCTTCAGAGAAGCTGTCCTCAGCAAGCCATCTAGACTCTGTGGCTCGGTCACCTGTCATCCCCGTGGGCACACAGCCTGTGTCCCTGCAGCACGGCTGTGTGTGCCTGGACGCTGGCCGTTGCCAGGAGCCACTCATCCCCTGATGACAGATGGGAGTCACTGTCTCTTTGACAACTTCAGGGCCTTGGCTTTCATGACCCTCATCCCTGCAGAGTGGCTGATGGCCCCAGCCCCTCGCCCTGGTTGCCGCCCCAGGACAGCTGTGTAGATGGCAGCTCCCCCGGTGACCTGCAGACCCTCCTCCTCTGACTTGGCACCGGCCCTTAAGGGTAAGGTGCTCACTGGGGAAAAGCCAGCTGTCTCCTGGGGTCAGTGGGGAGCTGAGAACTGGGCTGCCTGCTGGGCAGTGACCAGAACAGGGACAGCAGGGCCCCTGGAAGCCCCAGATGAGGGACAAGACCAAGGGACAAGGGCAGCTGATTTTCATCCTAAGAAGAAATAGTCATTCTCAAATTTGTACCTGGAAAAAAGTAGTGTCACCATGAATACCAAAGACCCAGAGCTGCGGCAGTGGGCCCGCCTAGC